>KE156407.1:110655-129543 GCA_000411055.1 Leavenworthia alabamica
CAAAAACCCTAAATAGGTTAAACTTTTAAAAAAACCCACAAAGCAGCATGGTAGTTCAAGTGGTCCGTGACATCTGACGGGTTTGGGTCATAAGATTCCATGGTTTGTTGCAAGGCTTCATTTTTCCGCTGTGTCCAGTACTCATCGTAGACGGCGATATGGGCTTGAATTGATGGAACCAACACGACTAGAAACAAGGAGACAAAGGCGAAAACGTAGCTCCCAAGATTCAACATTTGAATCTTTAGTGAGAGAGCCCTTGAAACTCTGGGTCGGCTCAGGGTTTGAGATAATTATAGGATTCATCGGTTGCTTAAATAACAAGGAATTTGAAAGAGAGATCAAAAGACAGACAGTTAATGAAGGATTAACTATTAACAGATTATTAGGTAATAATTGGTTTAATACTCTTCTGTTACAAAAACCAATTATAGTTTTTTTTTTTTAATTGTTGTTCTATGTTTTATCATTCTTTGGTTAAACCTAATATTACTTTTAAATGTGTTTTTCTAATTATTAGCCTATAACGACAAAAATACGGGTGTCTTGCGAGTTCAGAGTCCAATTATAGTTTTGTTAGGCGAAACTTTTTAATTAAGTTAGCCATATAAAAAAAGTAAAAAAACATTCTCTGGTGACATAAATTAAGGAGGTCTTTTGAATATTTGACATAAATGGATTGACTTGAACATAAAGATAAATTAGCCCATTTTAGAGCCATTTTTCAATTGGGCTTTTAACATTAAAGCCAGATGACTGAAAATGATTTTTTTAAATTGGGCTTTCTCTCAAGAGACTAAAACCCAAACTGGAAAAAAATTGAAAATAATTGGAGATGCGGGGTATCGATCCCCGTGCCTCTCGCATGCTAAGCGAGCGCTCTACCATCTGAGCTACATCCCCTTTGATGTATTAAAATAGTTGTTTCATTAAATAACAAAGATCAAAGATATATGTTTCATATAGTGGTGAAACAAGGAAGAGGTAATGGTGTGTATATTCCGGTTTATGAATCTTTTTGTTTTTATAAAAACTAATATTGAAGTTGCTTTTAATATAAGGTTGATCCACATAATGTGAGCAAGCTGCTAGTTAAAGATTTACAGGATGTGGTAAGCCAAAGATTTTATTTAACCCCGTTGTTTTTTAGCAGGGCCGGTTTAATTATTCATAATTTTTTTGGATGTCTTAAGCAAAAAATATACCCTGAACGACCGCCTATAGATAAAATATATCTAAAAAAATGTTCCTAAATTATTGAATACCTTGAGCGACCACCTATATGCCTACCCTCAAGACCGGCTCTGCTTTTTAGTCCTGTGAGACGGGTATGATGTTTCACTTGTCTTGCAGAAAATTGCAAAATTTAAGATGCTTTCCAGTCAAAGGTGAGGCAAGAACAACTAGAAGTTGTACAGAAGAAGAAACATAATGCTTTTATCTTCCACCTCTCTCTGAGACTGGTTTTGGTTATGCACAGAGAGGAAGAAAGAGAGTAAAATCAAAGAGAGCAAAGTTAACAATGAAGATAACTTAAAATCTGTTGAACAACAAAACCAAATTTCGCATATTTATGTTCTCAACTCTTTTTTCTTGCAATAGTTTCATTACTCGCCTTTTGTTTATTTTTCGGGAATTAATGAGAAAAAAAAAACTTACTCATTTCGGATTGTTTGATACTTGTCCCACAATGGTGTATACCTCTTCATCTCAGCTATTAAGCTCTTGAACTTGTGGCTATAATCAACCCCATTGATACGATCTACTGATGATATTGCACGTAAGGCGCTTCTGATCATATCTTCATTACGATCATGTTCTTGCTTCACTGCATCTTGCTTTGGCTTAAATTTTATTGTCTTTTGCAGTGGTTCCACTAGAGAATCCAGTACTGAAACACACACAATCATACAAAACAGATATTAGAAGATAAAAAAACTTGGATCTGAAATCATGATTTTGGAAGTTATTAACATACCAGCTAGTACGGCTGATGGGCATTTATCTGTTAGTAAAGGGAGTATAAGATGACAAAGCATCTTCAGATCATAATGATCTGTATAAAATTCAGAGATTATGTTAATATAAAAGATTATAAAGATAGCTACTAGTGAAGACATAAGAGGAAGTGTCAGAAGCAATCAATCACCTTCTAATCCGGATTTTAGGAAAGGAACAATGAAAGAAGACGGATTCACTTGATCAAAACAGTTATCCAGCAGTGTAAACACACATTCAAAAGCAGCTTTCCTCAGTTCGAGACCGTCATCAACAACATGCTTGAATGGCCCAAGATCAACCGTCCTTATCATTTCTTTCTGCAAAAGACAAATGACTCAGAAGATGATAAATAAAAACCTTCCAATTTATCAAAAAATGTGCTGATTTCACTAAAGATTTTACCTTAATAACGGTTTGATCATAAAGAAGCGGTAGCAATTGAGGGAGAAGTCCTTTAATGAGGTTTGGTTTATAATGAGCAAAAGTACTCAGAGCTGAAACAGCTGCACGCCTAACATGCTGCAGCATAAACCACCATGGAACCATGTCATTCTTATCCAATGCATATCAAAGTTTTAGGTTGTGTTATCATCAAAAGTGGTCAAATTTGTTTTACTTACTCGGTCATCATCTTTAATAAGCATGAGGAAAGAAGAAATCTCGGGGAAGATGATTTCATCTAATTTCTCAGGCCGTTCCACTACAGAATATTTCACAGCAGTAACAACAGTTGCACGAGTAAAAGCGGCTGGACTTGACGTCCTTACCTATAAAAATACACAAATATATCTAAGCATGAAAGTGATTGCGTAAAATCCAGATAGTAAGATTGTTCTATAGCTGTTTTCTATCTACTACCTGAAGAACAGGAACCAGTTTCTCAGGCTCTATCAAAGCCATTTTTCCCAAGCATTCAGCAACAACATTTCTTACACCCTCTTCTTCGCTTTCACAGTGGTTAAACAGCAAAGCGAGTATCTTCTCAACGCTAGAATCCTGGAAGTCTGCTTTATCAACAGACTGCCTTACAATAACCTGAAAACCCAAGGAGTAAGATACGAAACTGTAATCTGATAATATACTTGTTTGGGAAAACATACCTCCTTGAGTGAATGAAGGAGAATATATTGCTTTTTCTGTTGATTATCAATTTGATTCAATATAAAAGGCAAATAATTTGATAGATTGCCAACAGCAATGTTTCCAAGAGCGTAAGAAGCTGCAGACTTTATTTCTTCAAAAGGAGATTGGAAAGACTCGATGATGATTGTTTCAATGCCAGCATGTACGCTTAGATCTTTCCTTCTCCCAATCTCACCAAGTGACAACAGGGCGAGGTGTTGTTTTGCCTGCACAAAAAAACCATCATCAAAAAAGATAAGCCTTAACCTAATCCTTAATGTCTTTGGCAAAATCAAAAGAGCTTACAGAATTTGTGTTGCTGTCATCTTTAAGGAGTTCCACAAGCATTTTAACTGTAGATGAACAATTGTTATCACCCGCTGCTAGACAAAGAACCGCCACACACTGTGCAATTGAATATAATGCTTGCTTTGGGACACCTCCTGACTGAGGAGAAGTCTTGGTACAAGAAAGTAACGACTCCAGCAAGGTATAGAAACTAGTATTCGCATGATACACCAAAGCTTCAAAGAATTTTTGCAGATCCTGCGACAAGCAGCCAATAAACCATTGCCATGTTATTTGTTAGTTAACCGCAGGAAAAGTATAAAACTATTCTACCATCAAAGAAAATATTACCAAAAGCGCTTGACCCTGAAGCAATGGGCTTTTAACTAATGTTAGTGCCTGCGGAAGAACTTTGTTGTGAACCGCCAAACTTATATTTTCACTACAACTCTTTCCAGTCATCAGAGTGCAGGAGAGTTCAAGTGAAAGAGCTGTCATATGCAGGTCCGAAACACTGAAAAATACAGATGAAAGTTATCCTTCTAATGAAAAAAAAAACATTCTAGAAAGCAAACATAAAAACATCAACGGAATTCATGAGAGAAGCAAACAAACCTTATCAGAGACGAAAGCTCCACAAGAATAACTTCATAAGCATCTGAACCAATTTGATCACCATAGGCTGTTACCAAGGTATTCATAGTAATCAGTGTTGCTTGCCTTAGAACCCGATTAGCCTATTTCACAAAAACATCAATTTAATCGCATAAGTACCAGATATCTTCTTCAGGGATTTTTTCACTATCAAAAGAGAGTAAATAGAAGTGGTATATAATTCATGTCAGCCTATGGAGGTAAAAAAAATCATATACCTTTCGTAGGAATCCAGTCAGTTCAGCAATTAAATGGTCCAAGACACATGATAATTCAATGTGCAGCGGAGAAGTGGCAATGACAGCAAATGCCTGCATGAACCCAAACAATCACAGACATGAAAATAAAAAAAGTTTTTAAAATAAAAGCTTCAACAGAAGCACAAGAACAACCTTTACTGCTGTGAGGCGAGTAATTTCATTTCCCATACGATCCACAAGCACAGGAAGGCATGAGCTTAATTCTTCTCTTAGTTGATCGCCAAATGATGAGATCACAAGTCCCATGCACGTGATAGCACACTCCTTGACCTCCTGTTGAAAGCAAAGAGAGATTAAGTAAAAAATACATTTATAAACAAAGCAAACAGCTTGCATTTTCCAATTCTGTAATTGATCATAATGACAAATTGAAAGAGTTCAAAAGATAATTATAAAGTCTGTTGCTCCAAAAGCATGGATTTTCATTATTTGAAAAAAAAACAGAAAAAAGAAGATTCATGCCACAAACCTGGTCTTGATCTTGATTTGTTAGACGCGACATTATTGCATTGTATATTGGATGAACAAATGGTTTAAAACCAAATCCCACCTCCTAAACCACGCAAGAAAAAAATATCAGAGAATGCAAAATCTGCAAGTCGTCTACGGAAAATATATGGTTCAAACGTCTGACTAAAAAAAGACACTGAATCAAGAGAACAGAGTGTATATTAGGAATGTGGCCTAACTCAACCCAAAAGCTAGCTCAAGAGTTAAGGGTTGCCATATCCTATTTATATTGCCCAAGGATCTTTTTTCCCACCGATGTGAGATATTTAATAGTGTACATGACATCTCAATGTAATGAGATACTCACCGCAGTACTTGGACGTAATACTCTGACAAGCTCCCCACAAACCCTTAATGCCTCAGCAGTCACCTTGTAATAGCGTTCACCAACGGCAGCTAGAACAGGACTAGAAAGAGCCTAGAGTGACATACAAGTTCAAGAGTCAGTCAAACAAACCTTCGGCAGCTGTTAATTTTCATTCACTTCCGAAAACAGGGTTTTGAAGTTTAATTTAATGGACACAATCACACAAACTCACTGAATAAGTACCAACCTTAATGTAAGGATGAAAAACAGGAGGCTCATGCGATGCCAAGACCAATTTTGTGAAGACAAGAGCTTCAATTTTTAAGTTTGAAGTAGAAGATTTATCCTGGAGAGGGGAAAAAAGAAGAGGAAACATGAGCACAAGACAAAAAAACACCACTGACAGTCCATGAGTGTACTGAATATCGCAACTAACATTTAGTGCCCTTTCAATTCCAGGAACAAGTGAGTCAATATGATCAGCAAGGCAGTCAGGTAGAACAACCACAAGTTCTCTCAAAACAGAGAATGCACCAACCTACAGATAGGTAAGAAGATATGAAAAATCAAACAGGAACCAAAGTTACCAAACCGAAAAGAAAGTTTAACATTTTCATACCTTTGTCTTAATAGACTTTTCACGCAGTTGCTTATTTATGGATTTCACAATCTTCGAGACTTCTTGCTTCAGTAGCCATTTTGGACTGAAACGATCAAAGGTATACATTTAGTTAATCTGTACTGTAACACTGCCCATGATGGAGAAATGTTTCAGAAAATTTGCCTTGACTCATCGCTGTCAGTTTGACCTTTTGTCACATTTCCCGTTTGCCGTAATAGATCAATAAATGTGTTGAATACATCCATCTGTAAAAACAGTACGTCAAATCAATAACCAACTAGCACTGCAAGATAGAGGATTATTTATTTTCCTAACCTTCACATTTTCCTCCCTTTCCTTAAATCTATCAATTAGTTTCGGGCAGGCCTGCACAAGAAGAAACAGTTACTAAATTCCTAAACAATAAAGATTACAGAACGAGATAATCCTTTTGATCATTAAGAAAAAAAATACCTCTTGATATACTTTAGAGAGCATCTCAGAACGAGAAACGATTAATGCTGCTAAGCATTTTGCTGCAGCTCTCCTAACTTTCCAGCTGGCATCCTCATCATCTGTGTACTCATTTGCACTCTCGCTGTGAGAAACAAAGACTTACGTCACTGAGATAATGGTCAATCGTAAAGAGCTACGTTACCATTCCAATGATTAAACCAGAACTTACTCATCTTCTTCATCTTCGAGAATATCATTATCAGTATCTTCCTCCATGTTGTCCATAAAATTCGGGTCATAACTTATATATTCCAAAGTGAGATTTAAAATTCCATCACAATATGGTGAGATGTCTCTTGGACATCGTAGCAAAAAACTTTCAAGAGCCTGCAGTCATATTACAGAAAGTTATCGCCTACATTTTTCATATCACTTTCACTGACGCTCAAAGAGTAAAATCCCAATTTAATAACATAGGAAACTAGCAGAAACTAGAAGCACAACTAAGTAATTGTCCGGTTAAACGAGTTGAGTAAACAAAAACGCAATCATAGTGAGAAAGTAAAAACATCAGGGAATCTTGCATGAGACCTGTAAGCTATATTCGCGAAGCTCCTCGTCAATCTCTGAAGCGCTGGTACAGTAATTGATTAGTACTGGCACAGTATTACCTAGATGAGTCCCAAACCGGTATCCAACAGCACGGCTGAAACAAATACACATTAAATACCATCACACCCATATCAAGCATGTGTAAGGTAAACCATAATCCGAGCGATGAACAGATAGGAAAAGCACAACTAACAGAGGCATACCACAACACCACGGTAATGGTACAAAGTTAAAGAGAAATAACATGCCAAAAAGAAAGATAGACAGGAAGTACCAAAAAGCTCCGATCATTTGAATATTGGTGCGCGTAATCTCCGATTTCGCATTCTTGTTACTTAGGTTTTTCACAACTTCAACTGTTGCCTTAGCGAGCAAATCATCAGACAGACTGGAAGCTAGAGATGCTGATACAACAGAAATATTAAACATAAATGAGGACATATACCATCCAATTAAGAGTTCAATATATAAATCACAAAAACAATGGCATTGAATTATATCATTTGAGCTAATATTGGTATCACAAGAATTGACACCAACAGCCGAGATTCATATTTCTAGATCTAAGGAACGTTATTACTCAAATCCCATCAGACTAAGACCTGGTTTCAAGTTAGCTAACTATTGACAGAACTAGCCAGCATTCTTATTGACTCAATTTAGTAAACTTACCAATGCATGTAACAGTCTTCTTCCTGACTGTGGCTTGGTTACAGCCCAATTGCAATAACAATGCGTTCAGTAGCTTCTCATGATCATCCACCATTAAACTTCCATATTTTTGAACAACATCACACATGATCTCGAGACATTCACATCTAATCCCTGTGCTCATTCCCTACAGAGAAAATTTGTTTTAGTACCTCAGATTTCATAGGGTATGATATTTACCCCTGAGCACGAAGCGAATATCTTGAATTTGCTTCGTAATATTTTTAAATTAATCACAAAAATTAAAATATATATATATATAATTTTAAAAATATATCTTAAATATCAATATTTTATTTAAAAATACATATCTTCTTCATAATTTATTAAATTTTAATATTATATAATTGATGTGATGAATGAAAATTTATAAGTTGTATAAAAGTATAATCAATATGCAATATATATACATATATATGTAAACATGTTGAATCAAAATGAATATCCTTGTCTTGAAATTTTGGTATTTGAACGAATACTAATTTTTAATATTTAATTTGCTTCCTAAAGTTATGAATATTCGTTTATTTCGAATCAACCGAAGCGAATAACGAATCAAACCGAATCTAACGAATATTTTGCCAACCCCCTTTTATATCCCTATATTGTGTTCTGGTCTACTAAGAGTTTTTCCGAAAAAGAAATTAATCTGTAACAGCTACAACAAAATTTTAAAACATATTTAAATCAATTTCTGCTAGATATCAATCAATCTAATATGTAGCCTGATTTATGTCTTTCGAAATGTAATTTTGCTGGAATCTCCCAGACCCTAAGCACTATGGCATATGCAATAAAAAGGGAATAGGCTTCCCAACCACTAACCTGGCCACTTATCCCCCCTATCATTTGTGGAGTGAGAGTAACAAGAATAGATGGAGCAAGCGTAGGAGCAACTTGAGCGACAACAGTCCTGAGAGCTATGCTTGCAGTATCACGATGCTGGTCTTTCCCATGCAACAGCTTATCACATAATTTGTTGGTCATTTCGACAACTCGTTCTTCTCCAACCTTCTTCACCAATGGAGAAAGACTGGCACAAAATCATAAAGCACAGTTCATCAATCATAGTTTACCTAATTTTAACAGGCTCAGGACCAAGAAAAACAAAACTGCAATAAAGATGTACCAAAACAGACAAAGAACAGTTGAATCTTAGGTCATAATTCTCCAAAAGAAGAAAGCTAACCATTTAACAGCCAATCCAGAAACATCACCAGCCAAATCATCAAGCTGTTTCAGTATGATATTCGACAACCGCATCTCCAAGTCCGCATCAAGTTTAAAGGAATCCTTATTCAACTCATTGAGCAAATCAGAGGTTGCCATATATCTAAAATCTTTATCCTTACCCGTCATCTGAACATTTAAAAAACAAAATACACAAATAAGAAACATGAATACACTGAAAAACAAAACTGAACTTAGTTCAAAACCAAAGATGAAAAAACCTTTTCAATGATTACAGAGATTTGTAAGTTCGCCATTTTGAATTGACCTTATCAATTCAACCCTTACAACTGCAACCAAACAACGATCTCAAATTTCTTAACACAATCGTTAGCATAGATCACTGGACCAAAACTCTTCATCAAAGCAATGTTACTCTAAACAAACATTTTCATGGAGGTCAAAACATCTGAAATAAAATTCATAACTACAAATATGATGAATTAATTCTCTTCCCACAACAAAACCTAATTAATTTTTCCCCGATCACAAAGCATAAGTTCGGTTCGATAAATCAAATTACAATCGCATTAAAACCCTAAAACTACGACTACGAAGACTAAAAGAGTTGATACCACACATCACCAGACTTCTAGATGTCACACAGAAAATAAAAAGTATAAATCCTAACTAACCCTGAGAAGGTGAGAATCGACTGAAGATGACGCGAGAGACGGAAGAGAAAGCTAAGATGATCGATTTCGAAGTGTGCGGTTGCGGAGGCTCTGAGGAAAGTAAAAATATGCAGGAGAGGAGACGAGGAGGAGTTATGGGCCGTTGTATAAACTAGACCTGGGCAACAATAGACTCGTTATATTACCCAGTTATAATATAGTGAATTTATTTATTTTGAATTTTATGTTTATGTGTGTGAATTCATTGATAGTTTTTGTTGTTTATCATCAAAAAATATTTTTTTTAAATATATTAAATGTTAGTCAAAACTACTAGATTTATTCCTTTTTAAAATATTAATTATATATATATATAGATTTTATAATTCAACTATAATTTTTTTAGAATTTTAAGATAAAGTTTTAATGATAAATTTTTGATTTAACCTCTTTTATATATTAATTAAGGAAGATTTATTGGTTCATGAACTTTAATAAATTTGGATATTTAAATTAAATTAAATTTTATTAGATCATTGAATTTTTAAATTCTTATCAAAATTATTTGTTATTGGTTTAATAATTTATAAATATTAGTTCAAGTCTTATGTTATTCATTCTAGTTTTAGATTAGAATTCAGTTTGCAGATTTTAATGAAAATGGATGTGAAAAAAGATAAACACTCAAATTTATGATGTAAATTATGCTGTTTTAAAATTCATAAGTAGAATTGAAAAAGTATTAAGATTTAAAAATACATTATGAATTTACAAATATACCAAACAATAAGAATCTCCTATAGATAAATAAATAAAATATCAAAGCTATAATATTATTAATTTATAAGAGGTTTTAATTTGTGTAGTACTAAAATAACAAAGTGGGAATGTTACATTTTTAAAATTACAATAAATGAAACATATGAAATAGGAACAAAACATCTTATAAAATCTTAAATCCCTTTGACACATGATGTAAAAAATCCCCATGCATTGTGTCATAAAACATCAAAACCTTATTTTACTCACTCTAAACACTAATAAAACATTAACAACACAATAAAAAAAGTACTTAATCAAGTAAGCACATAATTGAAGTTAATTATTACAACAATCTTAACTTAAATAAGTTGTAGTAGAAGTGTTATTGATGTTGTTATTACCAGTTGAAAGCTCTACATTGTTACTTATCTTTATAGATAGATTGTGTTTGTTGTTATGCATCCAAACTTTAAAGACTCTTCTCCTAATTCCAGTCTCTTGACAAAACTGTTGAACAATAGTTTCTTTTTGTCTTTGTATCTTCCACTTAACTCTTTCCGCAAAACTCAGCATCTTTGTTCTAAACCTCTTCTTAGGTAGTGGTGGCGGTGGTGGTGGTGGTTGCGGATACATCAAGCTTCCTCTTGGATTTCTCTTCGCTTCAATAGAACCTTCTTTACAACTTGGCATAAACTTTCCACAACCATCAATGGCATTGCCTCCTATAGAAGCTGCATGATTCTTCATACATTCTTTGTACTTAATCATGACAGGCTTCTCCTTGTTGATGTTGTTGTTGACAATGATGTTATGACCCACATGATAATGATGAGAGCCAAGACTCTTTGAAGAGACTATTAGTGAGTTTGAAGTAGTAATGTTGAGAGATGATGGGAGAGAATTACCATGATGTCCACTACAAGTATTACCATAACTAGTGTTTATTGGGATAGACATGTTTATTTGAACATATTCACATATCTACTATACTTTTATTTTTCTAACTAATATTATAGCTTAATAAATTTAAAAGCTAAAGAAGTGATAATTTAAATACAAAATCATATGTTTGTGAAACTAAAATTAAATTCAAAATCTGAACTGATGATAGTATAAATTTTATGATAGAAAATACACAATACTACAAAACAAATAGTACATTGTCATGTATTAAATTGTTTTTATTTGAAATTATATGAATTTACTGTTGCAATTCTTATAACTTGACAAATAGTATATCTCACTATTTGTTTATTTATATATATATATATATAAACTTGACAAATATATATATATATATATATATGCATATTGGTTTGGTGGATGTCCCGGATAACCAAAAATTAGAATTATATCAGAATATTAATTCATCGAGATTTTTGCATTTTCGTCGTGTATATCCTAGATAACTAAGAATTGGAATTATCTAGGATGTTAGTTCATGGATATCTTCGCATTCTATATAGGTAGATCTCCTGGATATTTTCGTATAACTTGACAAAATATTATATCTCGATTTATTTATTTATTTATTTATTTATATTTATACATTCTCGACTGGTGGATGTCCTGGATAATGAGGAATTGGAAATACGCCAGGATATTGATTCACTGATTTCTTTACATTTTTGACGGGTGGATGTCCTGGATAAGGAGGAATTGGAAATACGCCTGGATATTGGTTCACCGAGATTTTCGCATTTTCCATTGGTGGATTTCCTGGAGGAATTGGAAATACGCCTGGATATTGGTTCACCGATATTTTCGCATTTTCGACTGGTGGATTTCCTGGAGGAATTGGAAATACGCCTGGATATTGGTTCACCGAGATTTTTGCATTTTCGAGTGGTGGATTTCCTGGAGGAATTGGAAATACTCCAGGATATTGATTTACCGAGATCTTTGCATTCTCGATTGGTGGAGGTGGCGGAGCCACAAACGGAAGATCACCACCTCTTATAAAATCGGTTTGGAATTTCAGATTTTGAGAAGAAGAAAAATGCACTATTCTACCCTCAATAAAACTAGATGCAAAAATAAGCATCATAACCACCATTCTCATTGCAAAGAACTTCATATTTGTGTTTAATTTGTGATTAAAATTGTTCAGCCTTGCTCCTTTATTTATATTGTTACCACAAAATTAAAATAAATCAATATCTTTATTTTTTGTTGACTAGAATTATTCGTTGTTATTAAATTAGAAAAAGGCATTAAAGTTGTTCAACTTTGCATTTTTATTTATATTGTTATGACAAAAATAACACAAATCAAATTCATGATTTTTTTTTTTGTTGACTAGGATTATAAGCTATGACCAAATAAGAAATGCAATATGATAGAATTTGACTAGAATTTAATCTTGTAAATATAGTAATATCTTTAAAGAATATTTGAACACATTAGCCTGTTTTAAAATTTGAATATTTTAATTTTGAAGTTTAAAATAAGAAAATTTATAATTGTAAGATTTTTTCAGTTTTTGGTTTTAAAATATTAAGATGTTATTAATATTGTTTTAAAATAAGAAAATCTTGGGAAAAATATTTTATGTATTGTTTTGGACATCTAAAATATATATATTTTAGTGATTATAGATAAATAGGTTGTGTATAGTATAGTATATAATTTTTTATGGTTTTAATATATGTAAGAAATCAAGTTGATCAAATTATTTAGTGAACAAAACATAAAAACTTTGAAAATATAAACTATGATCAAGATTAAAAACACTCTCTGATTCTTTTATTTCATAGTAACATTTAAAAGTTTTAGTCCCTCCAATATGAAATAGATGTCATTTTAAGATATTTATTTGTTTTATATTAGATGTTGTTTTAGATTTTTAATGTAATTTTAATGTAAATAGTTGATAAATATTACAATTATATCTTTATTTTTTTAATGCATGGACTAATAATTATTTTATAAAATATATTAATAAAAGGTAAAAAAAGATTTTAATTAATTTTTAATAAGTGTGGAAATAGTTAATAAAAGGTAAAAAAAGAATACCTTTTACCTCTAAAATTTCTTAATTTATCTGATTATTTATTTATTTTTGTTACTTATAATTTACAATGATAGCACAAAATAAAAACGAACATATTTTCCCTCAATAGACAAGCATTAAAATATAACAATTTCAATTTTTAATTCAATTTTTGGACCAAATAATTTAAATATGTGATCAAAGATAATTAAATTTTTTAAAAATAATATAGTTTCACAATTATTGAAAATTACCAAAATATCTTAAACAGACCAAACAAATTAGTAGTAGAATTGAATTGTCATTAACAACACAATCTCAAACATTTAATAATAATATTTTGTTATCCTTCTAAGTCTTATAAACTTCAAGGTCTAGCTCTCTTGTTACTGGTGCAACCTGGGCATTTGTAATGCTTAATGTGTTCTGCTTTTGCAGGTGTTATCTTCACACATTTTCCATGGAACCATTTCTCACACCCATCACAACAAATCCAGAACTCATCTGCACCATCACTATCTCCACAAGCTCCACATACTGCACCTTGTTCATCATCTTCTTCTTCTTCCTCTTCTTCACTCTCATATTCTTCTTCTTTTGGTGGTGGTGATGACATTTTTGGAACCTTTGTGAGAGATTCGGAGTGGCGAGACTGCTAGAGAGAGATAAGAACTTAGCAGATGAATGAGAGAGAGCCAGAGAGAGAGATATATATACCTTGACACCACTAGACTTGATTTTGCTACTAGATTGATGATCTTTGGACTGTTTTGCATTGCCAGTCACAACTTCGAAAATGGTTGGGAGCTCATTAATCATCTGGAACAGTCTCTTCCTGAATAGAGAGAATCGTCGGTTCATCGCATTAAGCTTAGATAACAAACAAACCCTTTTTAACAAACTTAATTCCAAAGAAGAATTTGATGAGATCCAAATCAATTACAGAGACTCTGTTTCAAGACCAAAACCCTAGAAAAAAATCGAGAATCATCAACTCATTCTGCTCAAACATGTTTTTACCTATTCGCTATCAGCTAACGGATTCACTACACTAATACACTAATACACTATTTGCACTACACTAATACAAGCAATACTAAAACTTAGAGGCCACTCATATCACATCTATTGACCTGAAGCCTATACATATCTCAATAATATCGATCAAGTCTTAATCTCAGGCATCAAGACAACATAAGAGGAAAAGCTAGAATGGTCATTATATCCTTACCACAGATGAGAGTAAGTAATGTTATCTCAACACTTTATAAAAAGAGTGAGGCAGAGAAAGGAAAAGGAAACTTACCTCTCATTCTTACCAAAACCGAAACGAGCACCAAAGTAAAAAGCAACAGAAAGAAGCCAAGAATCACTATGAACAGCAACCAAAGAAACCCAATCCTTTTCTTGCATACCATCTCTAGCAAAATTGATACCTAAAGCTGGTTCAGGAAGTTCAGGAGGAACTTCTTCAACAGGAAGATTAACTTCCCATGTCTCATTTGGTAGTCCATAGAGACACAAGTTCTCCTTCTCTACAATATACAAAACACACACCTTAAGAGAACTAACTCAATCAACTAACAAACAAAAGGTTCAGACTTTAACGTTACAGGTCCACTAGAAACTATAATAGTAGTGAAGAAACAACTCACCAGGATCACACGTTTGATAAAACTTAGGCATATCTACATAAACAAAAACACACAAACTCATGAATTAGTCAAAATCAAAACCCAAATGAAACAAATCTGTAAAATCTATAGATTAAACTCACCGTTAGTGAGAGCTTTAATGAGACCAGTTCGTCGACCTCTGAAGTCACTAAAGACTTCTTCGACAGTACGTGGTATAGGATGAGTGATTGCTTCCATTTGTTTAACTTCACATACAATGTCGCCGGAGAATTTGTGAATTTTCCGGTCAAAATCAAAATCTGAGACTAAAATGGTTTAGAGAATCGAGAGAGATAAAAAAACCCACAAGGAAAAAGTTTAACTTTGGGGAGGTGAAATTTATAAATCTCTGAAAGAGAGATTTTAATTTGGGGAAATTGAAAAGAGATACAAACCCTAAAAATGAGACTGGGGCTTATATAAAGAAAGAGACATATGTGTATATTTATTTATTATTTGAATTAATTTAAAATTCATTTATTAAACTCCCGAGTCTACAGACACTACTTTTGTGGCTACATTCCAATCCTCTATAGACTTTCCAGTAAATTTTAATTAATTTTATGTAAATTTTTAAAAATAATATTAATATATTATATNATTGGTGGATTTCCTGGAGGAATTGGAAATACGCCTGGATATTGGTTCACCGAGATTTTCGCATTTTCGACTGGTGGATTTCCTGGAGGAATTGGAAATACTCCAGGATATTGATTTACCGAGATCTTTGCATTCTCGATTGGTGGAGGTGGCGGAGCCACAAACGGAAGATCACCACCTCTTATAAAATCGGTTTGGAATTTCAGATTTTGAGAAGAAGAAAAATGCACTATTCTACCCTCAATAAAACTAGATGCAAAAATAAGCATCATAACCACCATTCTCATTGCAAAGAACTTCATATTTGTGTTTAATTTGTGATTAAAATTGTTCAGCCTTGCTCCTTTATTTATATTGTTACCACAAAATTAAAATAAATCAATATCTTTATTTTTTGTTGACTAGAATTATTCGTTGTTATTAAATTAGAAAAAGGCATTAAAGTTGTTCAACTTTGCATTTTTATTTATATTGTTATGACAAAAATAACACAAATCAAATTCATGATTTTTTTTTTTGTTGACTAGGATTATAAGCTATGACCAAATAAGAAATGCAATATGATAGAATTTGACTAGAATTTAATCTTGTAAATATAGTAATATCTTTAAAGAATATTTGAACACATTAGCCTGTTTTAAAATTTGAATATTTTAATTTTGAAGTTTAAAATAAGAAAATTTATAATTGTAAGATTTTTTCAGTTTTTGGTTTTAAAATATTAAGATGTTATTAATATTGTTTTAAAATAAGAAAATCTTGGGAAAAATATTTTATGTATTGTTTTGGACATCTAAAATATATATATTTTAGTGATTATAGATAAATAGGTTGTGTATAGTATAGTATATAATTTTTTATGGTTTTAATATATGTAAGAAATCAAGTTGATCAAATTATTTAGTGAACAAAACATAAAAACTTTGAAAATATAAACTATGATCAAGATTAAAAACACTCTCTGATTCTTTTATTTCATAGTAACATTTAAAAGTTTTAGTCCCTCCAATATGAAATAGATGTCATTTTAAGATATTTATTTGTTTTATATTAGATGTTGTTTTAGATTTTTAATGTAATTTTAATGTAAATAGTTGATAAATATTACAATTATATCTTTATTTTTTTAATGCATGGACTAATAATTATTTTATAAAATATATTAATAAAAGGTAAAAAAAGATTTTAATTAATTTTTAATAAGTGTGGAAATAGTTAATAAAAGGTAAAAAAAGAATACCTTTTACCTCTAAAATTTCTTAATTTATCTGATTATTTATTTATTTTTGTTACTTATAATTTACAATGATAGCACAAAATAAAAACGAACATATTTTCCCTCAATAGACAAGCATTAAAATATAACAATTTCAATTTTTAATTCAATTTTTGGACCAAATAATTTAAATATGTGATCAAAGATAATTAAATTTTTTAAAAATAATATAGTTTCACAATTATTGAAAATTACCAAAATATCTTAAACAGACCAAACAAATTAGTAGTAGAATTGAATTGTCATTAACAACACAATCTCAAACATTTAATAATAATATTTTGTTATCCTTCTAAGTCTTATAAACTTCAAGGTCTAGCTCTCTTGTTACTGGTGCAACCTGGGCATTTGTAATGCTTAATGTGTTCTGCTTTTGCAGGTGTTATCTTCACACATTTTCCATGGAACCATTTCTCACACCCATCACAACAAATCCAGAACTCATCTGCACCATCACTATCTCCACAAGCTCCACATACTGCACCTTGTTCATCATCTTCTTCTTCTTCCTCTTCTTCACTCTCATATTCTTCTTCTTTTGGTGGTGGTGATGACATTTTTGGAACCTTTGTGAGAGATTCGGAGTGGCGAGACTGCTAGAGAGAGATAAGAACTTAGCAGATGAATGAGAGAGAGCCAGAGAGAGAGATATATATACCTTGACACCACTAGACTTGATTTTGCTACTAGATTGATGATCTTTGGACTGTTTTGCATTGCCAGTCACAACTTCGAAAATGGTTGGGAGCTCATTAATCATCTGGAACAGTCTCTTCCTGAATAGAGAGAATCGTCGGTTCATCGCATTAAGCTTAGATAACAAACAAACCCTTTTTAACAAACTTAATTCCAAAGAAGAATTTGATGAGATCCAAATCAATTACAGAGACTCTGTTTCAAGACCAAAACCCTAGAAAAAAATCGAGAATCATCAACTCATTCTGCTCAAACATGTTTTTACCTATTCGCTATCAGCTAACGGATTCACTACACTAATACACTAATACACTATTTGCACTACACTAATACAAGCAATACTAAAACTTAGAGGCCACTCATATCACATCTATTGACCTGAAGCCTATACATATCTCAATAATATCGATCAAGTCTTAATCTCAGGCATCAAGACAACATAAGAGGAAAAGCTAGAATGGTCATTATATCCTTACCACAGATGAGAGTAAGTAATGTTATCTCAACACTTTATAAAAAGAGTGAGGCAGAGAAAGGAAAAGGAAACTTACCTCTCATTCTTACCAAAACCGAAACGAGCACCAAAGTAAAAAGCAACAGAAAGAAGCCAAGAATCACTATGAACAGCAACCAAAGAAACCCAATCCTTTTCTTGCATACCATCTCTAGCAAAATTGATACCTAAAGCTGGTTCAGGAAGTTCAGGAGGAACTTCTTCAACAGGAAGATTAACTTCCCATGTCTCATTTGGTAGTCCATAGAGACACAAGTTCTCCTTCTCTACAATATACAAAACACACACCTTAAGAGAACTAACTCAATCAACTAACAAACAAAAGGTTCAGACTTTAACGTTACAGGTCCACTAGAAACTATAATAGTAGTGAAGAAACAACTCACCAGGATCACACGTTTGATAAAACTTAGGCATATCTACATAAACAAAAACACACAAACTCATGAATTAGTCAAAATCAAAACCCAAATGAAACAAATCTGTAAAATCTATAGATTAAACTCACCGTTAGTGAGAGCTTTAATGAGACCAGTTCGTCGACCTCTGAAGTCACTAAAGACTTCTTCGACAGTACGTGGTATAGGATGAGTGATTGCTTCCATTTGTTTAACTTCACATACAATGTCGCCGGAGAATTTGTGAATTTTCCGGTCAAAATCAAAATCTGAGACTAAAATGGTTTAGAGAATCGAGAGAGATAAAAAAACCCACAAGGAAAAAGTTTAACTTTGGGGAGGTGAAATTTATAAATCTCTGAAAGAGAGATTTTAATTTGGGGAAATTGAAAAGAGATACAAACCCTAAAAATGAGACTGGGGCTTATATAAAGAAAGAGACATATGTGTATATTTATTTATTATTTGAATTAATTTAAAATTCATTTATTAAACTCCCGAGTCTACAGACACTACTTTTGTGGCTACATTCCAATCCTCTATAGACTTTCCAGTAAATTTTAATTAATTTTATGTAAATTTTTAAAAATAATATTAATATATTATAT
>KE156409.1:4576-16349 GCA_000411055.1 Leavenworthia alabamica
AATTCCTTGAATTAACAATCTGAAAATTACACTCAAAACAATCAATACTCATAAATCTACAAAACTCAAATAAGACTTACCACGGTACCGCTTGGCTGGAGGATGGTATACTGTCATACTCAAAACACAAAAATAATTTCATAGTGTCCTAGAAACAATTCCGCTCTGATACCAAATTGAAACATCTCATCCCGGTTCTCTAGACTCAAAACAGCTAATTTTTTAAAAAATTATTAACTAACCGATAATCTCATACTTATCGGTTCTAGATTCCGGATTATTCTACTAACAAAATCACTAAGTTTTTAATACTCTAATAATCAAATAAATAAATTCAATATCCAATCTCAAACTTGCCTAGACACATATAGGTTCTCAAAAACAAACATAACTCAAGTAAAACACAAACAACAACAACCGGTATACCATCGCCTCCCAGCTGCTTTACCACGAGCTCACGATCAAATCTTATCTTTTTCTTTACATGCGCACACGAAATGGCGCTATCAGTATATAAAACATACTGAATGGGCAATCCTCCCGTCTACTGGGTTCTTTTTAGACAAGAGCGATTGAACCTCAAATTATTTATTCTCATATTCTTGATTTCTCAAATTCTCAATTCTCATTTTTAATTACTCAAATTCTCAATTACTCAAATGTGTGACAACCGGTTCTCACTCAGAAACCCGATTATCTCACTTGTCCACATGTGATGAACGGTTGTTAACTCATTACACCCGAACATCACACGTTCTACGAGGAACCAGTGTTCACTCAGTGCACTCGGTTCTCCATCTAGTCAGTCAGTTCACTCAGAACATCCGTTGACTAGACCTCAAAACTTAGAAATGTTTTACTCAAAAATTTTCTCAGATTTTTATTTTAACTCAATACTCAAATTTTCAGTTTAAAATGCATTATTAAACCGACAATCGGTTTAATAATTATTTATTTAAATACACAGCTCAGAACCACACAAACTCAACACTCAATCACACAACACACAATAAAGACATTAAAATCAAATGATTTTTAAAACCAATCGAAATTATCGAACCACGGTCATGCACGCACTTTAGTCTCTAAAAGTGTGAAAAGACCAAACTGCCCCTGACTTGCTAAGTTACAAAAATGTCCCTAAAAATATTTTAGGCCACATTTAGCAATAAGTCATCAAACTCAACTCAAATGAACCCCAGAAACACTTCCGGGATCCCTAAAACTGATTTTCCAGAATTCTGGAAATTTCAGAAAAATCACTAAAAATCAAATAACTTAAGAAACTTACAGAAACTATCATCCTCAAAGATGAAGTCACAGAACGAAATCTAACCGTCCAATCCACAATCCAACCGTTGAACATCATCCTCTAGATGTGTCGAATCTTCTCACAAAATATCTCAATCATCTAACCACAGATCAACTCGGGATCTAACTTTGAATACACGTTGGTCTAAATCGCGTCTGCATTATATGACCTCACAAAAACGTGAATATCTCTTAGAATATGAACGCAAATTCAAATCTGTAAATTGGTAAATCTATATCTAAGGCTTACCTATAACGCCACAAAAAATCACCATCTTTGAATCGATTTGCTATGTCAAACGTAATTTATACCATGAGATATATGTTCTGTCTGCATTATCTTCATGTGTAGACTTCACTTTCTTTCTTTTGAGCCATCTTTAGAACTTTTCTTTTCCTCTTCCAAGATGGCCACGAAAATTATAACAAAAACTAGGGGTTTTTTATCTTAACTTCTCCTCTTCTATATTTTCAGTTTTATTTAAATCTAATCTCTAATTAGGTTTAAGTTTGCAAGCAGATAAATTCATAATCATTGATGTTCTCAATCCAGGTACTATATCTCTAAGATCTGAAATTTAGATTTTGTAATATAAAACGATGCTTGCTAATTTATGGTTTCGATGCAATTGATTTATAAAGAGGTTTAACTTTTGTTATTTTTTTATAAATATCATTTTTTTACACAAAAAATACATGTAAAGATTATATCAATCAAACAAACAAATTATCTTCTTATGTATTGATTAAAGATTTAATATTACACGTAAAAATTAGGTTTTTGTAGTTTTGATCTATCCATAAGATTGTAATATTTGACAATAAGATGGGCTACAACCACTAATCGAGTATCTAGATCATTTTATATTGTTATATGATTTATTTTATTTTTTTGGTTTTAAGATTTAATATATTTAATACCAAAATGTCACAATTAAGTGGAATACATATGGAAAAAGAGAGAAAAAATGGAAGGAAAGGACGAGGGTCTTCTTATCAATTTACTTAGCAATCCCAGTGGGGGCAGGCTTCGCAAAAAGATAATAAGACCGTCTGAAGAGAAAATAGGAGAATGGTTGCCTCGTTAAAACCTGACTTGGCAAACCCAGTGGGGGAAATCCAAGCAGGAAAAAGAGTACAACTTGAAGAAAGAGAAAAGCCGAGTGGCAATATGAACAGGAAAACAAGGTCAACGGTGTAGACGAAAGTGTCCAAGCTGCAATCCAAACCAAGCTTGGAGAAGTGATGGTGAGGAGGGGGAGGTGGAGCGAGCTGGCATGACTGTCAGGGCCATAAGCTTCTCTTTCACCGTGGTGAGAATATCTCAGACTAGCTGGTCAGATGGCCTGGAGCAAGCAGTGTGTAGCCGAGCATTCCTCTCCCTCCAGATCGCGTATACTGCTGCATGAACTAGTAAATGCGCAATGGTCCTCAGCTGCGGAATCGGGGAGGATGCCGGTAGCCACTGCAAAATAGATGAAAGATCCAAATGAGTAGGTGACATATGTAATATGTGAAATAAGATAGATGTAGAATAGTGAAAAGAGAAGAGAAGAAGCTCCCTGGATTCATCGGCTGAAGAACAGAGTAAGCATGTAGTAGGGATGGTGGGTGCAAACCGACGTAGACGATCCCTGGTAGGTAGTCTATCTGTAATTGCTAACCAAGTGATGAAGGAGTGCTTAGGAACCGCAGCTGAAAACCAAACCTGCTTGTGCCAATGCACGTCTGGAGGAGGGGGACAGATGTCGCCGAAGATCCTAGAGACAGAAATGCGGGGTCGGGGATCTATGGTATGGGGATCCTCTCCACTGTAAACCCAGATGTGGGTGTCGGACGTCATGGGATGCAGAAGAATACGAGCATCGGGGAGGACGCTCCTGAGAATGGCTATGATTGGGTTGCGAGACCGCTGGGACAACCGCCACTGACCCTCATTGAGAGCTTGGGAAACCGTCGCATCCATAGGAATACCTGTCATGGATGTACCCGCAGGGCCAATCAACAGGAACAAAGAGTCATGGCTTAACCAGTAATCATGCCAAAACGAGCAGGAAGTACCCGCACCAATCCGACACTGGATAAAGGGCCTAGCTATTGTGCGAAGTTTTAGGATTCAATTCCACATCCAGCTACCAGACGGATTAGGATAGGGGTAATCCAGAATAAGGAGGCGCCGATAAGATGGTGCCTCACCCAAGATACCCCATAATGAGCCTGCATTGGTGAGGAGAATCCAAATGAGCTTGAGGCTCAAGACCTTGTTCCATGGGGCTAGACGGCGGAGACCAAGCCCTCCTGAACTGCAGAGGGTACATACAGCCTCCCAACTAACCGTTGCCTTCTTCCCGGAGGTCCAAAAATTGATGAGTGAATTGATGACTGAGTGAAGAAGCTGAAGTCGATTCGCAAAAGAGAGATAATGTGTCGTCCAGGAAGTGAATCGAGCTTAAATCTTCTCAATCAAGGGCCGAAAGTCACTTTCATTTTTGAAGGAATGAGGGAAACTCCTAGGTACTTTACCGGGATGGAGCCACAGGAGAGACCATATGAGGCCGCCATAGCATGAAGATTGGTAGGATCACCTCCGTCAAGGAAGAGGGTGGACTTAAGGAGATTGACCCCCAGTCCTGACATCTTGTAGAAGTCATCTAGGATGGCTAGGATGGCCCGAAGCGACTCATCTGAGCCATCAAAGAAAATGAGAAGGTCATCAGCAAATGAAAGGTGGGATATAACTAGGTCCATGCAGCTGCGGTGAAGGCGGATCTTTCCTTTGGTAACCGCTTTGTCTAGCATCTTGGAAAGCGTGTTCATGGCTATGACGAAGAGGTATGAAGAAATTGGGTCGCCTTGTCTAATGTCTTTCTTGCCGCGAAAAAAAACCGGAGAGGTCGCCATTAAAATTGATGGAAAAAGATGCTGTGGTGACACACTCCATGAACCAATAAATGAAGGTAGGCAGAAAGTCAAGAGTCCTAAGGGATTTAGTGATGAAGTCCCAGTGAAGATTGTCAAAAGCCTTCGTGAGGTCGATCTTAAGGCAACCTCTGGTGGCCGGACCTGATTTGTTGAATCTGTTGATTAGCTCGGTCGCCAGGAGACAGTGGCGGACGTAGGAAGTAATTAGGAGGGGCACTTGCCCCCCATGACTTTAAAAAATTTTCCTTGTTTTCTTAACAAATTACAAAACTGCCCCTCTTAAAATTTTAAAAAATTGCATCGCTGCCCCTCCTAAATTATATTTCTGGATCCGCCCCTGCCAGGAGAATGTTTTCACAAAGCTGACGACCATGAACAAATCCTACTTGATTCCTCTGGATCACCAGAGGAAGCATGATCTTGAGATGACCGGCTAGAATAGATGAAATGATCTTATAGAAGTGGTTACAGCAAAAAAATAGGGCAAAAGTTAGTCAATGATTCTGCCCCATCCTTTTTTGGGATCAAAGTAATGGATGTAGAATTCAAACTCCTTAAGCAGTTTCCCTGATGTAAAAAGTTCAATGACAGCATTTATGATATCAGTACCTGCTAAATCCCAGCATGCTCTAAAAAATTCAATAAGAAAACCATCCGGTCCAGGTGCCTTGTTGCGAGGCATGTGCTGAACGATCGAGATGATGCTAGCTTGTGTAGGAATAACTGATAGAATGAATTTTTGAGAGTCAGAAATCCTGAAGGTGTGTAGCTCTCTAAGTAGATGGAGGGGGTTGGAGTGATGGCTGGGTTGGAGGAGCCTAGTAATGCCTGATAAAAGACCAATGTCATCTGCTGTAAGGAGGTGGCATCAAAAATCAATGAACCATCCTCAGCACGCAGAGAGGTAATACAGTCTCTGTGAAAGTGAATCTGATTTATTTGATTCTGATTTATTGGAGGAGCCTAGTATATGATTTATTTGATTTCAAGTGAATCTGATTTTGGTGGATTTTTATTTTCAAATGTTTAATTGACTGTTGTGTGGTGGTGAAAGAATCATTGAAAAGACATTGTTTTTATGATCCTGAATTTTGTAAGAGAGAATGTAGATAATTACTCAATCAATATTCAAGTTAATCGCTACAGTACATTAATTTTATTTTTTTTCTCCTTTTACTCTGCTATTATGTTTAACTCTGTTACTTTTCTTTTGAGTCCGTTGCTACTCTCCGTTTTACTCTGTTTAATTAGTTTTCTTGCCAACAACTCAAACTGAATATATTCTATTTTACTTTGATCATTGATTTAAATAACTCAAGAGGGTGCTTCGAGAGTAAGAAGAAAAGTCACAAAACAGTAGTTTTTAGGTTTCTACTCCTGTAATGTGTTAGATTCACACTTTAAATACCTTGAGCACAACCAACACCACTTGCAATGTGTCATCTTATATTAGTGTTTGTATTTAGATTAATGAAGAATGCAGTTTTAAAACATTGTCGTCTTAGAATATTAACAATTGGCTTAAATCTACTTATGTATAATTATATCAAAAAACATCTTTTATGAAATACATTTTCCCGCGATGGATCGCAGGTAATAAACTAGTTATTTTTAAAGCAACTGTATTAGAAAACATAACATGACCTTGGTCAATACTCCATCAAATTTAAGATAGCTAAAGAATAACAAATTCTTAATATGAAAAGAGAATGTGTCAACTGAACTGAACCTTACCACAACCCACATTGAAACTCTTTCCTTACATTTTACAAACAATATATACTTACAAATATCTATACTTTTAAGTTAGTAGTTAATTACAAATTATGCCATTGGTATAATTTTATATTCATTATTAAAAAATATATTTTTTAAATATATCTTAACAATATCTTGCAAATGTCCTACAAAATTGAATACATCATTTATCTGTTAGAACTTAGAACTATATTTCAAATAACCTACCTCGAATCAGCAGTTATCAGTTACGAGTATCTTTCAAATATTCCATAAAATCGAATATTTCCATATCAGTTATGAATAGTTTTTATAATGAATTATATAATATTTCTGCATGTATTATGATATCATAAAAACAATATAACATAACAATTATGTTGAACTATATATATATATATATAGGAATGAAAATACAAATAAATTGTTGGCATAAAAGTAAATGATATATTCTTTATACATCTTTTTATAAATTATTTGAACTTTAAATTTGAAAAATTAGCTACAAAAATTTGGAAAGAATTTTTTTACTAAATAATTGTAAATATATTTAGTTTCCATTTTTTTAAATTACTAAACTTCAACTACATATAAGCATGAATATTCCATATATTTTGGGATATTAAGATTTTTTGTTTAAACAAAATTATTAGGCAGATTATAAAAAATAAATATGATGACTGTTGATAGTTTTCAAGTATGAATAATCCATATATTTTGAGATATTAAGATACATAAAAAAATTGTTACAAAAACAAATCTTAACAAAAAATAATATTTGCTATATTTAATTTAATCTGTTTTTTTTAATTCATTTTTATATAATTATCCCTAAATTGTATCTCACTATAAATAAACTCTTAACTTCATCTTCAACCTTATAATTTTCTAAAACATATTCTTTTGTTACTTAATCACTCTTGTTTTTATTTAATATAAACAAAATTGTTGATATTTTATTTTTTTTATTAATAGGAAATTGAAGAAAAAAAAGAAAATATGAAAGCATATATGACAAGAATCATACTATCAAAACATTACAAAAAAACTGGTATCATTCACTTAGAATTCGATTATATTAAATTTATATAGTTCAACCAAATTACATCACAATCATATCAATATGTTACTCTTTAGATGTTGCTAAATATCATCTACTTAAATTTTTTTTTTATTATATTAAACGTAACTTTTTCTAAAAATCCGACAAGTGAAATCAGTGATTCACTCTCAAAATTAAAAAAATTCAAAGGTTGATGCAATATGAAGAATTTTTTCTAAATTCGTGGTTTTTACAAGTATGCACTATTTAATTTCAAAACAAGGACATGAAGATAAGATCACGTATCCTTGGATACTATGGTATATATGGAAGAGTAGTAATGATAAAATATTTAATAACTCAATTTATGATCCTAGAAAAATTTTAAAACAAGCAGAAACAGAGGCAATGGCTTGGAAAAGTGCAAAGGAAGAACAACATCCAGATGAAAGTATCTTGGCTACAACATGGATGTTAAGAGGCGGAGAGAATCAGGTACTATGTTTTGTCGATGGATTTTGGATCTTTTCTGATCAATTTTTAGGGTTAGGATGGAATTTTAAAGAAAAAAAAGACAAACTAGAACTTAAAATGAGCAAAAAATCCATAGAAGTATATTCTCGCTACATACATAATTAGAAGTTTTGATTTAGGCGATGCAAAGTATGATAGATTTTAAAGAGAAAGATATTTGATTTTACACAGATTGTTCAGAACTTGTGAAAATGATTCATTACCCTTCCGACTGGTCATCCTACTCACTAATGATGGATGAAGTAAGGAAGCAAACACAAAAATTCACAAGCATACTATAGATTCCAAGAGACAAGAATAAAGAAGAGGATCAGTTACCTGCAAGCGCGAGATGTCAAAACAAGCGTTTCTATTACCAAATTCATCATCCATCAGAATGGAGAAGAATATAGGATAATTTACATTGTCGACAAAAAAAAATTTATAAATAGAAAAATTAGTCAGTTTATTTTAAATTTTAAATCTCTTAAAAATATATAAAAGTATATTTTATTTAGGTCATTCAAACAATATAATATTATATATAATATTTATTTCTAATTTTTAAATTCAAATTAAATTAAAATTTTATATTAATAAATATAATATTTTAAGATATATAACTACTTCTTATAAAAATAAAAATATTATTTACTTTTATAAAATATATAGACAGATAAAACGTGAAAACTATCACCTAATTTATTATAATTATTCTAAATACTATTAGTGTCGATTACGTGTGGACTTGTTTCATGATGATTTGATCCTGCTGTGTTGTCATTTCTTGTGCTCTGTTGGGTTTGTTTGAGAAGTTTCAGGTGGCGCATCTGTGGCAGGGGGCGCTTCTCTCTGGTGGAGTAGTTGTAGTGTTTCACCAGCGCATAAGATCTCTGATGGTTGTTCTCTCGGCTCAGTTTGGTTGTTGTATAAGCATAGAATCATCTTTACTGCAGTGTTGGGTGAGTTTCTGTTTCTGCTTGTTTCATTTGTTGTGGTCTTGTGCTCCGAGTATTTTCTTTTGTAGTTTTGATCTGGCTGTGTAAGGCCCTCGACCCTCCCAGTTGGGGCTTAGCTCGTTCTTCACGGTTAGTTAGCATAACATCTTTAAAGAGCGTTCGTAAGTTGCGGGTTGAGGTTTCAGTTGGTTCTCTAGCACGGAAGTATAGTTCTCGAGATTGATTGTAGCTAAAGATGCGAGATAGTGGCAGAGGTTTTCAAAGGTTATAGGTCATTGTTTCTAATTCTTTACCTCTGTTTTATCTGATTGTGATTGAGAGCTTGTCTGCATTGTTTGGGTAAGATGTTATTCTTGTTTTCCGGGGTAGGTTAAAATCTTCTAGCTGTAATGTAGATCCTTCCTGTGGCGTTGTTTTCATCTTTAAGCTTTTATTTGCAGCTTCTTTCTAGGTTTTTATGTAAGGTTTAAGATTTCGATTTGTTTGAGATAAAAAAAATAATAATCAACTATCATATTTGAATTATCTGAATCTAAAATATCGAAAACGAATCTGATTAAAAATTTAAATTTTAAGATCTATTCCGTGAATCCATTAGTCCATCACACAATTTTACATTATACAAATTTAAGTTTGTAAGATTCATAGGTTTATTACTCGATTATATATTATCGAGATAAACAAATATCATTTATAATATATTTTAACCACAATATAAATTATCAATATATAAAAAAGTAAAAAAAACTATAAAATATACTATATATCTATTTAATATATATTAAATAATATCTATCATACGGACTAATCAATATATACATTTTAAAATATATTTTTCCGCGATGCGAATCTTACAGAAAATATATTAGTTTGGAGTTATTTGAGTTAAAATAGCAAATGTTATGTTACTAAAACATAAATTTACTCCCTTGTTCTTAAAATTTTGATTTAAGGTTCTTGTGCACATATTAAGATTTTGTTTATTTTTATTTTTTATTTTCTCTTTTTTACTTTTTCTTGTTTTTTTATCTTTTGTGGGTTTGATTTTTTTATTTTCCCAAACATACATAATTATTGTCTACTTTTAAACTAAAACTTAATAAATAAAATACATAAAATCAATATTTATAGAAGAAAAAAAGGTTACTAAAACATCAATATTTTAGGAACAAAAGGAGTAATATATATTTTATAATTTAGTGTTATTGGATTAGTAATTTTAAAATGTACAATAAATTTTTTTGTTATTTTAGAAAATAGATTTGAAAGTGATATGTGGGATTTTAAAGAATTTATAAGTTAAAATACACAAAATTATATAGTTTAAGCTAATATTTTAGATAATTTTAAGATAATCTTAACAAATTCGTTGGATTTCAAAAGATTGTGAATGTATATAGACTATTACGATGTGTTAGAGTTCAACTTAGTCATCTTAGCTAACTTGAATTTGATGTAATATTGTATGTTGTTGACAAAATAATATTTTAAATAACTTTAATAATTATTATTTTAACATTTTAAAATCATTTCAAAACTCAATAAAAATTCAAATCACTCCTAGTTTTTCATCTAATAAACAAACTGTGTTTTTTTATAACACTTGGAAATTCTAATGAAGACAAGATTGTTATTATGGGACTTTCTTGAACTCTCTTAGGGGATATCATCACGTCCAAAATGTATATTTGGTTCCAATTCTCTTATTTGATTTTGGCAATAATCTCCCAAAATATTATCTTACAAGAAAATGGTTCCATAATAAAATGTTAAAACTATTGTTTATTAAAGAAGTCTGTATATTTGATAGAGAACTAGTATATCACCTGCGAGTTTCGAATCGCAGGAAAATATATTCAAAATATATATTTTAATTAGTTTATATGAATATATTATTTAATATATATTAAAGAGATNTATGAGGTATTTCAAAATACTACCTAAAATGGTAGTATTTTGATTACTCATGTTTTAAAAAAAGAATACAAAAAAATACATTGAAATCCAAATGTAAATAAATGAAATCAATATTGAATAACATTTGATTTTAATGTATTTTGAAATCAGTAATCAAATTTTTAATCCAATAACAATGTATTTTATTGTACTTTCCTAAATACATAATTGAATAACACATGATTTGATTGTATTTTAAAAATACAATAAAATCTATTAAAATACAAAATTGAATAACCCCACCATAGAAAAACTTCTGGATAACCAAATTATTACATAAGCAGATATATGCATCATATACTAAAGACTAACAATATGTGGTCTTCTTTATTGCATGAAAGACTAGCAATTTTTGGCTAAATCTCGTATTTTCACACAACATTAATAAATCCATTGCATTCGTATGAAGTTTTGTCTCTACAACTAGATACCAATACTTCTGTATCCAAGACCTTCTAACAGGATTTGACTTTAACTTTGTCCTCCAGTCATATTCATCTCATTTCTTTCATTCTCCATAGTGTTTCCTTCCACAATCGATTCCACAATCGAGGTATTTGAGATATTGTATTCCATAGTCCCATATTGATAAACATTTACAAAGCCGATTCTCCATGATTAGTAAAAACAGAGAGAAACGAATCCAATCACTCTGTTTAACATTCATGAAAACAGAGATAAACTCATAGTGTTTACATGATTTGGGGTTTTGCAAGGAAACAACCATCGTTGATAACCACCATAAACTACTCCGACATGACAGCCATGGACTGGCAAAAACACTCTTCTTGGATGAAGAGACACCATAGTTGAACGAAAGGATATGTCTTTCTAAGGGATATTAGTATATTTTATATTTTTTTGTTTTTCATGTATTGATAATTTACAATATAATTAAATTATACTGTACGTGATATTTGTTTATCTTGATAATACAGAATTGAATAATGAATTTATGGGTTTTGCATAAACGAATCCGAATAATATAAAGTTGTAAATCCGAGTAACGGATATACAAAATAAATAATAAAAAAATAATCAGATTCATTTCAGATGTTTTATCTTCGGATAATTCAAATATGATAGTTATTATCAGTCTAAAATATTTTTTACTATTTAGTTCATATTTGGTCTACGTTGAGATTATATTGTATATATTATATACCATATACGAAATATTAAAAATATATAAATTTGGTTAAAATAAAATTTGATTAAATTTTTACAAATATAATTAAAAATATAATGATAACAATAATTAAACATATAATCGATACTAATTCGATACTAATAGTAGTTAAATAATTATGATAAATTAGGTGGTAGTCCACAC
>KE156409.1:17977-32069 GCA_000411055.1 Leavenworthia alabamica
TGATCTCTCGTTTAAGAAACATGGAAGCTTCATTGTGGAGCAGCTTTTGGAGACAGAGTCTTCAATGGTTGTAGTGGTGGAAGAGCTTCTAAAGTGTGAAGACGATAGGTTAATGAGGTTGGCAAGGCATGAGTTTGGGAATTTTGTGGTGAACAAGGCATTGAAAGTCACTCAGAAGAAGATGATTTGGAATGATCTGTTTTGGGGTTTAGTGCATAAGCTCAGACCTAAACTCCAGTTCTTGCATAGGTCTTGTGGAGGTAACATTGCATCTTTTTTGGAGTCGATTTGTTAGAGTGTCTTAAAACTAGTTAACGATGTTCTAATTATATTGTTAGGATACGCTGAAAGTTATTGATTTTAGATATGATTGCTTAATGCTTAATTACATTTTCCTGGGTGTTTTTTGGTTGCTTAGTTAGCTTTCTTGTAAGGAAAATATACAAAACAAATTAAAAGTTATATGAAAAAGATAAAATATTTTACAAGTGTTATAAATTTATAATATAAAGATACATGATTTTCAAATAATTTATTATCTGTTTTTGTCAACTAGTATACGTGTAAGATTTGCTTCTTTAATCAGATGCGGGAAAAAATATATCTAAAATCTAGTTTAACGCGTCAAAATGGCAATCGTTCGATCAACTTTAACTAACCATCATCCTAGCCGTTAAACTTATTGTTAGAAATATCTAACGGTTAAGATGGCTAATACCATGTGATTATTATACACATGGCAACACTCGATAAATAAACCCTAAAAATACTTGGTCTAAAGTTGTATTGGTTTACGAAGATAAGAGAGAATCAACCAAAGGCCGTCAACGAAACGTGTATTTGCTTCTCTCATTTCTCTTCGAATCGATCTCTTTGGCTTGGCTCGTTTGATCGATATCTTCTGGATTTCTCTTTCCCAATTTCACCATCCGGTAAGACCTTCCGGCATCTGTGAGAATCGGCGAACGGAGAGATAAATAACTATTCCCTGGATTTGACTTTTTTTTTCCAGATCTGATTTGATTTCATCGAGATTCTCTCTTGTTTGATTGTTTTTTTTTTCTATTAACCAATCTGTCTTCGAATCTGCTTATCGTTCTTTGAGATTGTTGTGATTTTTCAATTGTTGTGATTTTTCAATTGTTGATTGAGAAAAATTTGTGGTTATTTAATCCGATGGCGGCAGGAGGAGTTGAAATCACCAGAAGTTCTATTGTCGTTGATCGTAGTCGTGATTTTTATTCTGGTAGAGATGGTGAAAGGCGTCAAACTAAACGATCTAACGAATTAGATCGCAGGTGGAAGGATGATTCACCTAGAGGACAACGTTTGGCTTCTCGAAGAGGAGAAGCTCGAGGGGATAATACTGTTCAGAAGAGGAGGAAGTGTTCTCCATTCGAAGGGGAGAGACAAGATCAAGTGGTTCGTGCTCCACTTAGTGAGAAAACTATAATATCTAATCAGATTGTTCATGTGGCAGATACTAGGAAGGTATTTTATGAGGATCGAGTCGGTGTTTTGTCACCTGAGCGTGTATCCACAGTGTTAATGGTTTCTGTAAAACATCCTTTTGATGATCTTGAAGAGGGTCAGTTGGAAGATGAGCAGGTGGTTGAAGCACCTAATATTGCTATGTCTAAATGGGCGACACGTTTAGAATCCCCAAAGGAGGAGGAGTTTGATGTTGTTAGGAGTAGTAGATGGAATAGAAGCAGTTTGTCTCCTGAGAGCGGGGAATTACTAGCTGAGGTATCTGAAGAACGGAGGTCTAATTCATCTGGGTCTCGTAGCGGGGGTCGCAGCTTAGAGCCTCATAGTGCCCATGAAGATGCAGAGCATGAGTTGGAGAGTCATGTGGATATGGATGTTGGTCAAGCGGAATGTTCTTCTGATTTAAACGAGTCAGAAATTGATGAACCAGCTTCCTCTGATGCAGGTTTTAGCATGTTATCTGGTAGTAGAGATGTAAATGAATATCAGAAGTTAAGTAAGATAAATGAAGGCACTTATGGGGTTGTATACAAAGCTAAGGATAGGAAGACAGAAGAGATTGTAGCACTCAAAATGATTAAGATGAACATGGAAGATCAATATGGATTCCCATTAACATCTTTGAGAGAAATCAACATTCTTTTATCCTGCAGTCACCCGTCGATTGTGAATGTCAAGGAAGTTGTGGTGGGAAACAAGGATAGTGTTTTCATGGTAATGGAACACTTAGAACATGATTTAAGGGGAGTAATGGACAAGATGAAACAGCCTTTTAGTACCAGTGAGGTAAAATGTCTGATGATACAGTTGTTGGAGGGTGTGAAATACCTTCATAGCAACTGGATTATTCACAGGGATTTGAAGCCATCTAATCTTCTATTGAACAACAGTGGGGAGCTAAAAATATGTGATTTTGGCATGGCTCGCCAATATGGTAGTCCTATCAAGCCCTACACCCAGTTGGTTGTTACACAATGGTACAGGTGAGAAAAATCTATCAGTCACTAACTGTTTTCTATTATTGATTTTGTTTGAGAGACTTGCGAGCTGACCTCAAACTTGATGTTTTGTGTTGTAGGTCCCCAGAACTTCTGCTAGGAACAAAAGAGTACTCAACCGCAGTTGATATGTGGTCGATTGGGTGCATTATGGCTGAATTGTTGTCTCTAAAACCTCTTTTCCGAGGGAAGAGTCAGAATGATATTGACCAGCTTCAACAGGTAACTATGTGGTTCTTAGATTCTGTATACCATGTTTTCTCTGATGTTTGTTTTGTTTATCTTTTAATTAGTAATCAATGCTTTGAAATATCTCCACAGATCTTTGCAGTTCTTGGGACACCAAACGAGACAATCTGGCCAGGATATACGTCGTTGCCAGGTGCAAAAGCCAAGTTTCGTAAGCAACCGTGAGTAGTCTCTTTCATAGTTTTTAAATGATAGTGTTTGTTATATTACTCAATCAATATCAGATTGGTTCTGATAAATATGTGTGTTTATTTCAGGTACAATTTACTGCGTAAGAAATTTCCTGCTGTAACATTTACAGGAGCTCCAATTCTTTCAGATTTGGGATTTGATTTGTTGAACAGATTACTGAATTTAGATCCGGAGAAGCGCTTAACAGTTGATGAAGCTTTAAACCATGGCTGGTTCAATGAAGTACCTCTCCAGAAAGCAAAGGAGTTGATGCCAACATTTCCTCAAAAACGTAACTGAGAGATCTAAACTAAATACTTTTGTTATATTAATACTATCTCTGTCCTCATATTCCTGTGTTATCTTCTTCACGAGGTTAAATACTGAAAAGGGTTAACCCAAAAAGTGGGAAGGGGGACTTGCCATCTGTAAGTTATTTCCACAACACAAAAGTTTAACATGTACTTGTTGTTTTCTATCATTTCACCATCTATTCTAAAGGTTGTCTCTTCAAAGATTTTTTTTTTTTAAATCATTACGGTGTGAACGTGGTGTGCCTCCTGGTGAGTTTACCCCAATGCAGAGACTCAGTTTAGTGATCTTTTTTCTTTTGGCCCACTGTTACTTTACTGTTTCCATGTAGCAGAGAATTGATGGACTTGAGTTTGAGGCTTCTTATAAAGGACATGAAAGCTTGTATAATTTAGTAGCTGATTTGCTATCGTGATTGAGTTTAAATGGTTTGTTCAGTAATAAATTTTTACTGCTTTTGTAGTTTAGATGTTATAGGCAATGCTAAATTTGTTGTTTTCAACTAATCTCAATACAGAAGATTGATTTTGATTACTGGCCTCACAAATTCATCGGTATGCTTTCTATAACGAGTGAGTTTAAGGATGGTAAAAGAAATTGAATGCATGTATTATTCACCAATTGCTCAACGTTTTGAGTTAAGAAGCTATTGCTGTAAAACCACTTGTTATTTAGAATGATCCCAATACAACAACAAAGATATGTTAATGTTACGTATGAACATGTCCGTCATTGTCAATAGTGACAAGAGCACACATGCTATTGACTATATGGTCATGTTTGATGTTATAAAGTAAACTCGCTGAAATTATCTGAGTTTTGGGAGTATAAATTTAAAAAAGAAAATGGAGAAGTGGTCTAGTCGTGAATCTGGTATAATTGGAACAAAGACATCTACTTTAAATAGGACAATAGCTAGGTGAGTCATCCTAGTCTGCCAACCAGATTACAAGAATCCAGACACGTGTTGCAAACCCATTTCGTCGTTTTCCCAAGTTTGGATTCTTGGTTTTGGGGACTTTTGCGGTCTTCAAGACGAACCACCTAATTCTTTCGTTGTCACAAATTCTCTAAATATCTAACTTGAGTTGTTGGAGTTTCATTGGTCGAACATGCCTCACTTGTAAATTAATTAAAACAATCTCCGGTGGTTTCACTAATTATATAACTAGGTAGGTCTCAAAGCTGCAGGTGAGAGATTCATAACGTAAATCTATTATTTACTTTTGAAATCAGCTGCCTTCCAAAAGAATACAATATGTGTTATATTCTAAAGATAAAAAGATTGTCCAGCTTCTACTTTTATAAAGTAAATGTAAATGTACCCGTGTTTAGTTATTCTAATAACTATTACGTCTGTAAAGAGAAACTCTCCAAGATTATATTTATATCATTTACTATATATAGATACATTAATTTTAAAGCCTTTATTACCCCAAATTTATGCTTTTTATATTAAGTATAGGTAGGAAATTTATACATTATACAAGAGGAATAACGTAAAAAATCTTGGTCAGTTACATACTTCATAACCTCAGGTGGTTATGTATACATGATTATATATATATCAATGATATGTATATCATGTAACTTTTTATTTTGAAGCTTACAAAATTCTCCTATCGTACGTTAAGTAAAGATAACACCGCTTTCATATTTTACAACAATCTTGAAGTTAATATTTGAAGTGGAATATAATATATACATGACCTTCATAACAAAGCGTCCTCATCCTAAGATCGACATATTTTATTCACATAATTTTGATAAGATTTGTGAAACTTATCTGCTGAAAAAGACCAAATACTCAAATTATGTAGGTAGCGACGTAGTGTGGAAACCTATATGGGATGTGCCACGTATTAATTATCTATTTTAGATCATTCGAAACGGCTAATCAATCCAGAAAGGATTAGGATCGAACTCTATGCCAGTAAAACATACCAAGTGGCTTATAGCCCATCAAATCAAACTCATTTACTTAAATATAAATGCTAGCTCCTCAGATCCAACTGCTTTAATAATAACATTTTCAAAAAAGGATTCCGTCGTGTAATTACAATATTTGTATCTAAAAGTTTTGCCCGTAATCATCCATAAGAATTTGCTTAATTGTATGATAATTCAATTAAGAAACTATATGTAAACCAAATATAAATTAATGATTAAACTTCTAATAATCATATACTATAAATTTAGGCAATAATAGTATATTTGCTTTAAGTCATATCAATAATTATTACCTAACTACATATGCATTGTCACTAAATCTTTAGTTTTTGTCACTTTCACTGTCACTAAATCTTAAGGTCGTTTAAACATGAGATCAGCTTGTCCCCTTGGAGATCTAACTTGTCACAATCACTTTATAGTTAATTAAGATGTTTTCGCATTAAATGATTCTAATTGTAATCGATCCTCATCTTTTGGATTGTGCCTAATAAAACTATGTTTTCTGGTAAGGCATAATATTTTAACCTGATTTGTATTTTCCTTTTTATTGTTAGAAAAAACAATCGATTCGTTTGTACTTCTTTCAAAATTCTAAGAATTTATGGAACATGGAATAAATTTTGGTTAGCTGATTTTTTTACATGCACGAAGGTGATAAAACATTTTTAATCAATTTTTTAGTCAAAAAATGTGAAATATTCTCTCACAAGTATAGGAATATTGTTGTCTTAAAACCAAATTTTACCTTTTTAATTAGCTTTTGCCTAACATTTATTTGACGTTTTTTTGATAAAGATATATAATATTTTTTTGACGTTGCCTCAAAATGAGGCAATGAATGGGAAGTTAGTGGTAAATTAATCATTTTGTTACTAGTACCTAAACTTCGATGAGCTTAACCTAAATCTATATGTGCATATAATATAGCACAAAGTCTATCACGTTTTGTTTCATAAAATGTTTGTAATAATTATATAAAGCTTTCCAAGATTGTATTCCATAATAAATGGCAATTCGATAAACCTTTTACACAGACGTAACCGTATATCTCTGTGTTTTTATTAAAGTAGTTAATTAATAAACAAACCCATGAAATATCAAACAAAATTAGTTCAAGTAAAGAACAAGAGTCAAAGTATAACCTATAACTTAACTATAAGAAATGATCAGTCATAGTCATAGTCAGTGTCTCATAGCACGAACCGAACTCAAACCATTTTTCTAGTCGAACCGAACTCATTAACCATAATATATAGTAAATATATTTTACATTTCCCACATTATATGGTAATAATTGGCTTGGGCAGATAAAAGAAATGGAGAATAGCTTTCCATGTGCAACGCAAACCCTTATAGCATCTTCTAGCAACACAAGCGTGCAGGCTACGAGAATAACACGTGTCTACATCACAACGTCTTACGTGTTCAGATCACAGACATTATAAAAACCTTAACATCTCTGTTCAGTGTTCCTTAGCTCCAACTAGTAAAAGCTTATAAGCTAATACTCAAAACATTTTATATAGATAAAAATGAACGGTAGGGGAGGGTGTTGCATAGCAAGGTACACCGTTGGGTCTCGACCGTACGATCTCTCTAAAGCAGATCATATCATGCTTCGTTTTCGTCCTATTGCTCCTAAACCAGCCACCAACGGCGAAGTAAAGAGTGTATCCAGCGGCGGAAGCTCCGACGTTTCTTTTAGAGCTGGTAGAGGAAAGAGGAAATGTCAGCAGAGAGATAATGGTGGTAACGTCAGGAGATGCACTCGGCGAAGGAGATCTTATAAACCCGTTGCTCACGGCGGCGCTAATGCGGTTACGTTGTCTTTGTTACCGGAGAAACCTGTGTTTACAGATATGAAGGTGGTGGAGAAGGAGAAGCGGCAGGGTCCATTATGGCTGAGTTTNAGATGAATCTTGTGAGAGACACGTGTCCTGGTTTCATATCGGACGGTTCGGGAAGAGTGACGTGGACGAATGACGCGTTTAGGAAGATGGCGATGGATAATATTCCAGTGGAAGAAGGTGCACAGGAGACAACGTCGAGCAGCGATAATTTTCACGTGGTCGTACGGTTGGTGATGAGGGAGAGACTGATGCTAACGTCTCCTGGTTTCACATGCAGAGTGAATATACAGTACACGTGTCAAAATCGTGAGAGAGGCTCTGTCACGGTGCCTTGCGACGTATGGAGAATGGACGATGGAGGTTTTGCTTGGAGGCTTGACGTTAAGGCCGCGTTGTGCCTTTGACCATGCATGCATGTCCACCGTTAGAATCAACTATATTCACTATCGGTGACAACGTCTTTTGATCGTTACATTACATGATCTACTCGTAACACACTGTGGAGTTGGAAACTGATTAAATTTCTAATGATTTAACTTAACTATCTCGTGTTTTTTGTTCTGTTTGTTTATTTTTAAATAGATTTTGTTTAGATTTCTTGTAAAAATGCATCTTTTTCTTCTTCTTTTTATCGTGTAACTAAATTTGGAGCTTAGTGTTTAAGATTATTAATGAAGGAAAAATTTGTTAATAGTTGAATGGTTTATCGTCGTTGCGTTTGTCTGATTTAACGGCAGGACGGTACGGTCAGAGTGATTGGCCAACCATGTAAAACCCAAAAGTGGTCCAAACGTAAAACCTACTGTCTTGATCGCTACAAGAATATGTGACTAAACCGGGTTATTGAAACAATGTAATATGATTTAACCCGTATAAAATTTTGTTTCTTGATTGGTACACTCGAGGACGATGTAAGATTTTCTTATCATACTATTTCAACGTTTTTATCAAAATATAAATTATTTCAACGAGATGTACAATTTACCATTAAATTATCTAAACCCATAATTCTATAAAATTAGTTGAAGAGATAATTAAGTAGGCATATAACAATGTAAATGATCCAATAAGAAGGTGATACGTGGAGTAAAAGAAAACAAAAAAGGAAGGTGAAGAATATAATGTTGTACTACAGTTTGAATGTACTACAGACTACAGTCTACTACAACTAGCTCCTGCGGTAAAAGTGCGATATCCAATGATACATGAGTCATCTACATCTTCTATCCAATAATGCAAATTCCACGTGTACCTGTCTTAACTATGTCTACCCACTAGCCACTAGCCACTAGCCACTAGCCATGACTAGGTATGCTCTTGGACTTAAAACATAGGACCAAAATATAAAACGATCAACGATGTGCCAAATTCCAAATGTATGGCTAAGTTTTAGAGATAATGTTCACCTAAGTCGAACAAGTCTTTAACAATTCTTATATTTGACTTGAGTTTAAACATTACTCTGTGAAGACTTGAGTACCATTAACAAGAGGTTGCTGTTCTGAGTAACCAATACTACTCTCATCACTCAGAATGCTATAGTCAAAATCATCAAACTCATATTCATCTTCATCTTCTTCTTCAGATTCTGTTTCTTCTTGGTTTGCCAAGTTAGACCCATCTTTTCTTCTCTCTATTGTCTGTTTAATGGCATCATCGTAAGACATATCATACCACACATTACCTTTACCAACAATGGATTTGTTATGTGCATCTTTCATTCTCTCTTGCTTGCTAATCTCTGAGTTCTTAGGCTCTCCCCAGTAGTCATATTGATATAGTGGACTTGTTGGATCGTACTGGTCTTTCCCAAAGAAGCTTCCTGGTTTATACCTCCCTGGTTCCTCCAATGGTAAACCAAGTGCTTGACGACTGCAACATAAATCTTAAATAGTTTAACACTTTTTTCGAATAACCTGAATTTGATAACTGAACTTTTTTGACTACTTACGCGCTGATATCTCTTAGTAATGCTTCTCTTTCTGCTAAAGATCGGCGCCAGTGTAAGAAATCATACTCGTCCATCTCTGTGTTTCGTCTTAGCTTCTCGATTTTGTATCCTTCTCCTCTTGCTTTAGCTTCCATCATTAGTTTATTGTGGTACTGTAGAAAACAACTAGAGAGATTTAACCACTGCCAGTATAAAGGCTCATACAGCAATGCGAGTCTAATAATCTCATTACAAAGAACAAGACCTAAAAAAGAATCATGGCAATGAAGATAACCGAAGTTCCCAAGAAGATAACTATTGAATATAAAGAAACATAGATGAGAAGAATATTGTCAAAGAAGGAGGTTAAGGGAGTTTAAACCTGGCGCTCGGTCAATGCAGTCTCTAAGTCAAGTTCCTTAACACTGGTTTTCTAAGAGAATAAAAAACATATAATCAGGAAACTAAGACAATATGGTTCAAGACCACACCAGAAGAGAAAGTGAGAAACTCTCACCAGAATCACTTTTGGCAATTTGGTTTTCTTATAATAAGCTTCGGTATACTCGATATCTTTTTGTTCATCAAAGTCTTCATCATCAGATAATTCTGATAGTTTTTTGCCTTTGTATTTTTCAGGGTTAGCTTCGTAATCATCCAAGATCATTTGCTCAGCTACATGTATCTGCCACAACTGCAAATGGAAAAGAAATGTGTTGAAGGCTTCACAAACTTTAGAAAGCCAATGTAGTGATTTTCATAAAGATAATGAGTAAACCAAGAAGAACACTTAAATAACCAACTCATTTTTTCTTAGGAAAATACCTTGTCAACGTATGGGTGATCCGAGAGCAGTCCTTCCTCCTCTGGCTTTGATTCAGGATCTTTCCTAGGTTCAGGAGGTCTTCCACAATCTCGCTTTACCAACAATGTATGTAGATAAGAGGAAGAAACTTCGAAAGAAGAAGAAACAAAATGAAATTCTAGGAAAGGATTCTACTAACCCGTATTTCATCTGGATTAGTATCCCCATCACGATGGAATATAGGTGGGAAGTCAAATTTATTAAAGCTGAAGCAAGAACCAAGAACATTGTAAGGACAGATTCAGTGTCAATTTTTACTGGATATGAAAAGAGAAACGAAAAAATATGTGGACTGCATACATCATGTGATCAATATTAGGATGGACAAAGCGCAATTCTAAGGGAAACCGAAACCGGTATGGATCTCGTTTTGCCTGAAAGAACAAAAGAAACACGAGAATGAACAAATTTTCTATTCAGATTTTTATTATCAAAAAGAGGAATGTGCCTCAAGATTACCGTGATCTCGACAATAACATGCATCCCAACTTTTATGAAATGCCGGATCCAAAACCAGTCATTTCCTTTTATAGGCACCCACCTGCAAACCAACAGACACAAAATTTTCATATAAAGCCTATGAGAAACTTTTTTCATTGACACAAAACAACATTTTACCAAGTACAACAACCAAAGTAAGTTTTAACCATATTAACAAAGTAACAGCAAGTAGATATACCCGTCATGAACACCTCCAATGTCAACAAATGCTCCCTGATAAAGATGTAAAGTGCTAACCGTGCCTTCACAAATCTAAATGAACATTACGAAATTGCTTATTAACATTATTGATCATTAGTTAAGATAAACAAGGCTTAGGAGTAGGATTCTTACCATCCCTGGATAGTAAAAGGGAAGCTCATACTGCACAGAAAGAAACATTGTCATTACCTATCAAACTAGTCAAACAACCAAACCAGAAGTAGAAATTTTACCATCCCATCTTCGTAATCCTTGCCTCTTTTCCTTCTACCTGGATAAAAATCCTGATCATACTGGATAAATAAAAACATCATCTTGATTAGAATCCTTCTCTTAGCAACCATTAAGCTAATGATGTCTCATTTGTGAATTACAAACCTTATAAGATTCTTCTTCTAACCTATCTTTATTAGCTTCAACCCATTCATTATATTGTTTCAAGAAAACTTTAAACCTCTCCAAACACATCTTATCAACAGTAGCATCTTCTCCAACTCTCAAATCCTTATCCAAATCCTCAAGCCAAACTCTTTCAGCCATTAATTTATGAGCTTCCCTTATAAACTCCAACTCTTTCCTATCAACTTCCCAACCTCTAGGCGGCCAATCACGCGGCGGAATCTGCCTAAGCACCACCGGACCAGACCAAGACGTTTCAAGAGGAGGTGGTTTATCACCTTTGATCTCAAATTGCTTTGCGTACCATTCATCTTCTGTCATCCCCATCTCCTTAATCTTCTTCTTCCTATACGAAGGTCTCAGCATCTTAAACGCCTCTATAGCCTCTGGTGATTGAAGTGGAACTTCTTCACCTTCATTAAGCGATTTACGCGCGAAATCAGCTTCTGGTGTGAGAATCTCTTCCCATGGAGCCCAACCACGTTCGATCCAGTTACGTCGACGAGCTTCATCTTCTGTATCTTTGTCCTTTGGTCCGAATTTCTCGAGGAATGTCTCGTCGACGGGGAATTCATCGGAGCTGAATCCACGGCAAGGCTGTAAGGAGAGGTGACGAGGTGGAGACCGTTGAAAACCGGAAGATAGTGATTTGGGTTTGCAGAAATTAGGGTTTATAGAATTGGGGAAGGTAAAAGTAAGCTTTGTATGACAAATCTGCAGCATCATTCATTCGTTTCTCTTCAGGGTTTTTTAGGGGTTTTAGAGAGTGAAGAAATGAGAGAGTTTTGTGGATAAGCTTATTTTGAATTACTTATGAAGAAGAACCCCCATACTTATCAATAATTTAGTTTTGATCCAAAGTTTTTAATTTATCAGTTAGACCAATATTATTTCAAAATTTCAAGGGTAAGAGTAAATAACGCATATGGTAATGTAGTTGGGTCATCATTTATTCACTTTTGTAAACTTTGTTTTTAATAAATTATATTTAGTAGACAAAAAAAATCTCAACATATACCAAAGCGACATTAAGTCATCTTGAACGTTGAATCGTTGACTAGCAAAAAGTAAACAAAACCAACGGCCTAAAAGAGCCTTTTCGTATTCGGCCAAAACGTTTAGAAGAGAAGAGCAGACGCAGAGAGCTGTGAAGTCACTGAGGCCTGCAAAATTTTTTTTCTTTTGGATTTAAATTTCAATGTCAAGAAGAAGAAGTAATCGTGTTAGAAATAGTTCATACGTCACCAATCCTATACCTGTTACTATAATTGATGGTACAATTCAACTCCTTACATCAAGATTAATCGATTGTATTCTCTTTTTATTTTCTGTGTTTTTATCTTTTTCAATTTCTTGGTATGGTCAATTTGGGGAATTAGGGTTTTAGAGAGTACGAGTTATCTTAGAAATGTTTCATTTTTTCAAGACTGTTTATATTCCTTGATCGACCTATTAGAACTAATTAGCTTAGACAGTTTATTTATTTAGAATCAATGGTGATTGAAACAATTATCAAGTTTGATCAACATGAACAGATTGTGAGGAAGATGAATTTGCACATCACAGAACATGTTGGAAGCATCTTGCTGCTCTGAATAAGTGTGTTTCAAGACCAAAGCCATCTAATGAAGAGCTTGAGATATTCAAATTAAATGCTCCTTGTTCTTATGATCAATGTGTACGTCGTGGAAGGTCAAGAAGACGAATCAAGTGCCAGTATTTGGTCTCCAAGCTAAAGAAAAAACTTAATTCCAATACATTTTCTGATTATCTAGAGTAAGGAATCTAGAAAAAACAAGAATTTTGTGCTTGTTTATGGTTTCCTAATCTAACATTTCTTGAATGATGTGAATAGGGATTTGTGGAAGGGCTTTCCTGATGAGAAAATCAACTCTTTTGTGTACTTAGATTGTCTATGGTTCAGTATGTACAAAAGTGAAAACCATAAGATTAGAAAGAGTGTTTTTGACTCCATTAAGGCTAAGCAGATCTTCTCTAAGAAATATGTGTTTCTTCCCATTGTTTACTGGTAAGTATATCTCACCTTTTATATGTTGTTGAAGAAATGGTTTATGTCTATTGAATTTTTTATTTTATTTTTCATATAGGAGCCATTGGAATTTGTTGATATTTTGCAATTTTGGGGAGGCTCTTGATTCAGATAATGAAGATACATGCATGTTGTTTCTTGATTCATTGAAAATAACTGATTCTTGGCAGCAGATTGAACCGGATATTAGAAAGCGAGTACTCTCTCTGTAGAATGATATGTTTTTGCACATGCTCACACAATAATATGTTTCTGCTTCTCTTTGTATTTCAGATTTGTGCTGGAGATATATAAACTAGAGGGGAGAACTGAAGAACCAAACTTGGTTAATGAAATCCCACTCTATGTGCCAGATGTAATGAAGATTTATGGATTTCTTGATACTTGCATCCTTAGAATTGGACTGACTTATCATAATTTCAGGTCCCACAGCAAACAAATGATGTGGAATGTGGAAGCTTTGTGCTCTACTACATTCAGCGGTTTATAGAAGATGCCCCTGAGAACTTCTGCATCGACTTCGTAAGGATATCTTTCGCAAAAACGTTTTTTGTTTTTGGGGAATCTTGAAATGCTCACCTGGTTTCACCGAAATTTGCAGATGAAAGAGGACTGGTTTCGCCATGATGACTTGAAAGAGTTCTGCAACAAGCTTGATTCTTTGGGAACCATTCATGGACAAAAATGATCACTTTTAACAGCTTTAACACATTAGCATAACTCAGAAGATTTAGGTCCATCTTGGAAATATGAGAAGATGAACTTGGGAAATTTCAAAAGGGAAAAAGAGATACTGAAGAAGTTACCAGTTGGTATGGGAACTTATTGCTTCTTATCTTTTTTAAAGCTGAATAGTTGTCAGCTGCTGAATCTGGTATCTGACTCAGTAACGAGGAAAAAATCAACTTTTCAAATCTCAAAACTTTGTAACAGATCAAAAATTAACTAACACAAGTTCCTTAGTGAAATAATGTTACTATACAAGACCAATTATAGCCAACATTAATGGCAATGAAATTTCTAAAGATGAACATTTGAAGAAGGAAGCTTGATTGATGTCAGCTTAGAGATACCAGAAGGTAGACTTATGTTCATCGGTCCAATGCTGCTGCTACTCCCGCC
>KE156410.1:9886-31406 GCA_000411055.1 Leavenworthia alabamica
TCGACTAGCCGACTACCGAGGAATCACCCACCCGACATCGACTTCCGCATATTCTGATCCGAACCTCGGCCAGTCGACCTCCCGGCCTACACCACTTTCAACTTCTTGGCTCAAAACTAAATCCATACCATCTTCCCATTCTAAATTGACAACTTGATCTCTTTCCACCAAACGTATATCACTCACATCCACATAATCTGATTGCACAAAAGATGCGTCTATACCCTCATTGTTTTCTAAGTCATCTTCTTTGTGAGGAACAATTGCATAGATTTCGAATGTTATTTTCCAAAAGATTGACACCGTCGTTACTTGCGTAAGCTGAAGTAAAAACAGTCGTGTCTGTCTCAACATGAAATACAACTATTATACTTCCACATAGCTCCAAAAAACAAGAAAGATCATCATCACTAAAAATATATATTGACGCCTTAGGTACAGTTCCAACTGGAAAATAACTCAACTTCAGTTCGCTCCTTCCTTCATATGCACTCATCTTAGTACGTATCTTTTCCACTAATAAATCGACGTTATATCTTCCACCGATTCTCTTATTAGAAAAGCATGGCTAATTTCTTCTTTTGAAATCCAAATAATTTTTCCTAAGTTCTTTGCATAATGTCCACCATAATCGAAATGAATGATAATGCGTTTCTTTTTATTCGCTGACCCATGAAAACATTAAATTCGTTTATCATTAGTAAGTCAGTTATATTAGTTGTATGCGTATATACAAATTATAAATTGTATAATACTACATAGTTGTATCAGTTGTACTAGTCTTATGTTTAATTTTTAGTTGTATCGGTTGTATTCAGTTATATAATTATGGAGTTTATCTCATTTTTACCCGACACAAATCTGTTCAATTTTCTTTAAATGAACACTAATGTCGTTTAATAACAACCAAAAACACCTTATATCTTCATTTTAAACTTCATAAAACAATCAAATCAAGATTTTATAAGTTAAATACATAAACTCAAACTTAACCCAAGTTTACTTCTAATGGTGAGTTTGAGCTTTTTCGAATCTCTATTTCTTCTAAATCTTTTCTCAAAATGGACATAATTTATTCAATTTGATATTTTAACTCTTAATTTTTAAGTTTAGAGGTGCTATAATGAAAAGTTTAATGGCTTAATTTTGGTTTGGTGTATTAAAGAAATGGATTTATGAAGATGAAGGTGGTTGAAAGGTGGGATCCGTAATATTTATTTTTATTCTTTTTGTTTTTGTTTTTGTTTTTAATTTTATTTGTTTGAAGAAGTTGGATTGGATTAGAAGGATTGAAGCGGGTAGATGAAAGAGGATGAAAAAGGTGTGAGACTCAATTTTCTTTTTATTTCAATTTATTGATTTAAATAAATAATGAGGGGTATATAGAATAGGTAAAGGGGTAAGAGATTTAACTTGGACATTTAAGGGCTTATGAGAAAATGATCCAAGAAAATAACCAGTATAAACAGTAACTGATATGAACAGTAATTACAGTGAACAGTTAACTAATAAATAGTAATTGTGGTAAATAGTAATCGATGAAAAATAATCAGGGAATAGTGATCTATGAATAGTGACCGATGAATATTAACCATGGTAAACAGTAACTGGTGTTTAGAAAAACAAATTCCACTGCAAATAGTAAAATAATAAAGCTAATGTATTATAAAATGTTAATATATATAAAATTAAAAAAAGTTATTAAAAATTTCACATTAGGTATAACCTATTAATCACCACAGTGGTATAGTTATATTTAATGTGACGGTAAAGTAAATATTCATAAATAATCATGATTAAAGGATGCTTAAATGACATGAAAGTTTCGATTGATCAAATGATTACTTAATATATCCTAGGAGATCATTGACGGGTTGATCATTGGATTGAATAAATAACACCTAAAGTATTAATCATTTATGATACGGCCGATGGTGTGTATACCCACATGTATCATTGTTATCGGCCATAAGTATAACATGATTAATTATAAAAAAATATAAACAAGCATCATGAAAAGTATGTATATTTGATATATTTAATATATATTTTATTGCTTAAATATATATAAGTAAAGTGTTTAGATTTTTTTGATTGATAAATCTATTAAATTTTCAAAGCCCTAATGATGAGCATGTTAAAAATCTTGCAGATTCATCAAGTATGTTTTCTTCAGCAAACTCTGTTGTAAAGTTTAATGGGTTCAACTACGAGGAGTGGTCTGAACAAATAAAATTTTCTTTGGGTGTAATGTCCTTAAACCAATATATACTCACTGATGATGAGCCTGCAACCATTACAGAGGGGAGCTCAGAATTGGAAAGTCTTGTTATGAAACATGGGAACGCTTTAACTGGCGGTGTTTGAACTTACTTAGAATGCCGATGGCGGAAAATATAAAGTCATCGATGCCTAAAACAGAGAAAGAAAGAGAATTCATTCTGAAAATGAAAAAATAATACTAATCGGATATGGCTGACAAATTGTAGGCAGCCTAATGATTGAGCTGATTATGAAGAGATTCGATTGGTCTCAGCCAATCCATGAACATTTCACACACATGTCAAATCTGGCATCTAAGCTGATGTCCATGGGGATGGAAGTTTATGAATCATTCTTGGTCCAGTTCATCATTAATCCTCTGCCTCCTGAGTATAGCCAGTTCCAGGTGAAAGATAAGTGTAACTTTCAAGAATTGAAGACTATGCTCGTATATGAGGAGGTGAGATTAAAAAAGATGAAAGATAAGATTGCACTCATTGCAAGACTCAACAAAGTCCATAGCAGGTTTAAAAACCAAATGAAAAGGACATAAAAAAGGATAAAAGTAGTTTTAAAAGACCTGAAAGAAAAATTTGCAACGTGGTCAAGTGTTTATTTTGCAAGAGGAAAGGACACATAGAGAAAAAATGTCCTAGAAGGAAGATATGGTTCGTAAGAAAGGTACACAACATTTATATATTTATTAGCATCATGACCCGTGCTATGCAGGAGCATATTAATTGTTAATTTATTTAAATAAAATATTCTTTATTTATTTATTTATAATTTATGGTAAGTTAAGAAATTTAACAATTTATACTAAAATTTATAATTTCAAAAAATTAATACGAAAATAATATAGTGATTTAAAATTTTTGTGGATATAATTTGATTATATTTATTGGTATTATCTATAAATAGTCAAAGAAAAAAGTTCAGACAAAAAAACCTAGAAAAGATTTTGTGAAAGTTATAAAATAATAATATGAAAATAATAGAGATAAAAAATGGAAGTTAAAATTATTAGCAAAAAGTATTTAAAATTATGCAAAACAAATTTATAAAATATTTTATAAATTTTTCAAAATACAGATTTTTTAAAAATAATATAGAAAATTTGTGACATTGAAAGATTGAAAATGAAAAAATAATACGACTTGTCGGTGTTTCAGAAGCAATTGACTATGTGAATCAACTTTGAATTGCTACGATTGTATTTTTTCATTGCTTAGATTTTGACAAATAACTTAATTCATCTTGAAAATAACTCTTTTGCCTTGTTTGATATGTTCAATCTTTAAATCAGATGATGAAATCGAAGAAATCACGATACAAAATTTCAAGAAATTATACATGATGTCATATAAAAATGATCCATTGACGGTTGACACTTTGAAATATGGTGTACATATTTTCAAGAGATGACTTTGTATAGACAGTGGCGGACCCACAACAGAAGAAGGTGTGGCACGTGCCCCACTCTATTTTGATATTTTTCTTTGCCCCACTCTATTTTGATATTTTTCTTTAATAATTAATATTAATTAATATTAAATTTATTTAAATATCCCTAAATTAAGTATCAATTATATAAAGTGTCCCATACTAAAATTAAGTCTAGATCCGCCCTTGTGTGAAGTGATCAATGAAAAAAGCACGTCTGCATATTAATCTTGATAAATTATGCATAACAAATTGATTTCTACCGCAAACTTGCCAGGAAATTGGCTTCAAATAAATTAATTTTATATCTACACAATAAGAAATAAGATATTTGTTTAATCTTCAATTCTATTTTGATTTAATCATGTTGTAATTATCTAAACCATTCCTTTTGATAAAAACCTGTACACATGAAAAATAATTGTTAGAAAATGAATATAAAAATATAAAATCATATAAAACATTTAGTGAATGAGAATCCTCCATCAGTATCAATTAATACAGAAAGTTAATGGATCTGCATGATTATCGTTAATATTAAATATCATAAGAAGAGAGAAAACAAAGATAATATGAATTGTGAAAATTAAAAAAAATTATATAAGGGATAAAAGATATTTAAGCCATCAAAAATTTTTGAACGTTTTAAAATATGGATATATAAAACAAATGTTGATCGTGGAAAGTGGGATTTAAAACTTAAAAAAATTCTGAAAAAAATATTTAAAAAAATAATGTTTGAAATTTTGTGAAATTGACACATCATCAAAAGCTTATGTGTCAGTAACAGAATGCAGCAGTTTTTAGGAAATTTACTTGTGATTTAGTAAATTTAGATTCTGAATTGAATCTTATTAAAGTATCTAGAAGTACTTGGTGGCTTGATCCATGTGCATCTACTCTTGTATTTCATATTGAACATGGATTCAGTACGATCCAACATTTAAAAAAACTGAAAGGTATTTGTTTATGGAAAACAGGATGAAGACACGGATAGAAGGCACTGAGACGTATAGACACATTTCATATTGATACTAGTTGTTTTATAGATCTTGAAAATGATCTCTATGTACCTTAGTGTGCTAGAAATCTTGTTTTAGTAAGTAGGTTGGATGATTTAGGATTTAACTTTAAAATTAGACATGATATATTTTCTTTGTACCAAAAAACTATTTTTATGGTAATGATATTTTGGTTGATTCACTATACATGTTTAATCATGATAAAAAAAATTTTGAATCTTTGTTTAATATTGAGAATCAAAGAATTAAACATAGTGCATCAAACAAAAATTCAACATTCTTGTGGCATAAAAGATTTGGTCATATATCCAAAAAAAGGATAATGAGGTTAGCAAAGAAAGAATTCTTATCTTCTTTAGATTTTAGTAACTTAAATGTGTGAATAGAATACATAAAAGGAAAGCAAATCAAACACATAACAAAGAAATCAGCTACAAGAAGTACTCAACTTTTAGAGTTGATACACACGGATATTCGTGGCCCATTTGATGCTCCGTCTTGGAGTGGTGAAAAATATTTTATCACTTTTATTGACGATTACTCACGATATAGATACACTTATTTATTGCATCATAACGCTGAATCAGTGAATTTTCTGAAATTATTTATCGATGAAGTAGAAAGGCAATTAGAAAAAAAGTGAAAGTAGTAAGATCGGATAGAGTGGTGAGTTTTATGATATATTCACCGAAAGTGGATAATGTTTTGGTCAATTTGCAAAACTTGTAGAAAGTAAAAGTATTTGTGTGCTATACACAATGTTGGAAACACCTCAGCAGAATGGTGTAGCTAAAAGGTGTAACCATGCATTAGTGAAAATGGCTAGAAGTATGTTAAGTAACTGCAAATTACCCATTTCCTTGTGGATATATGCATTAGAGACTATGATATATATTAAAACGGGTTCCTAGTAAAACGGTTCCAGTGACTCCATTTGACCTATTTAAAGGAAGAAAATCCATTTTAAGCATTTACATGTCTGGAGATGCCTTGCAGAAGTAAGGCCATATAATCCATATGAAAATAAATTAGACTTACAACGGTCAGTGGATATTTCATTGGCTATCCAGAAAAGTCTAAGGGATTTGTCTTTTACTGTCATAGCCATAGTACACGAATAGTTGAGACAGGTAATGCTAGTTTCATTGAAAATGGTGAAATTAATGGGAGTTCAGAATCTAGGGAAGTGAATATTGAAGAAATTCGGGTACGAAATTCTTCACCCGATGTTTCACCCCAAGTATTTTTTCTATTGTTGGTGTACATACCGTAATAAAATAACAGAATGAAGAACATACGGTCCCACTAAATCAAGACACTGAAAATGAACATGTCGCGATTCAAGAAGAGAACATTGTACAACAAGAACCTTTAAGGCGATATGTATAAGAAAAATGATCCACCATTGCAAATGATTGTTTGGTTTACATTGTTGAAAATGAATACGACATGAGTCTTGATGCAGACCTGAAAACATTTCGAAAAGCTATGGAAAGTGATAATTCTGGAAAGTGGTCAAATGCTATGGAAGAAGAAATTTCTTGTATGGATTTGAATAAAGTGTGAGACTTAGTAGAGTTACCTGATGGATTCAAAACCGTCGAGAGTAAATAGATCTTTAAGATCGAAAAGGAATCGAAAGGAAACATAGAGAGGTACAAGGTTAGCCTTTTTGCTAAATATTTCACTCAAAAAGAAGGCATTGACTATATGAAAACCGTTTCTCCAGTTTCAAAGAAGGATTATTTGAGAATTGTTTTAAGGTTGGTGGCGCATTATGATTTAGAGCTTCACTATATAGATGTTAAAACCGATTTTCTGAATGGAGAACTTGAGGAAGAAGTTTATATGGACCAGCCTGAATGTTTTGTGGCCACAAGAAAAGAAAATCTCGTGTGTAAACTGAAAAAGTCAATATAGGGGCTAAAACAAACTTCTAGACAATGGTATATAAAGTTTAATGATATCGTATTGTCGTATGGTTTTGTAGAGATAATCGTTGATCGATGTATCTACATGAAGGTTAGTGGGAGCAAGTTTGCCATTTGTGTATAATATGTTGACAACATATTAATAGCTGTGAATGGCATTAGAATGTTAAGTGACGTAAAGAAATATCTCTCTAGTAACTTCAAAATGAAGAATATGGATTAAGCATCTTATGTGATCAGGATAAAAATAATCCACGATAGAGCACAATGAATGTTAACTTTGTCTCATAAATGATACATAAATAATGTCCTAGAGAGATATGACATGGATAGATGTTCCTCAGAAAAGGCTCCAATTCAGAAAAAAGATCAGTTCATTAAAATGCAATGTCCGAAAAATGAATTGGAGCGTAAAGAAATAGAAAGAATTTTGTATGCTTCAGTGGTTGGGAGTTTAAACTGTTGTTCAAACATTTACTCGGCCTGAAATAAATTTTGCTGTTGGTATGCTTGGTTGATATCAAAGTAATCCAGAATGGAACACTGGAAAGGTGTAAAAAAGGTTTTCAGGTACTTGCAAGACACCAAAGAGTACATGCTTACGTACAGGAGATCCGACAGTATAGAGTTCGTTGGATATTCAGATTTAGACTATGTCAGTTGCATCGACAGTAGAAAGTTGATGTTTGGCTATCTGTTCCTCTTAACTGGAAAAGCAGTCTCATGGAAGTTTGAAAAAAGTATGTCATTATGATGGTTTAGTTATATGATGGTTTTCTTGTTGTTCTTATGTTTTGTTTTCATTAAGGATTTTGTATTTAAATAATAAAAATAAATCGCACCAAAATTACCTTATTTTCTCTCTCTTCGTTCTCAGGGAAATGGGTGTCAAAGAGATAAGTATATATATATATATATCTTTATGAAAAAAAAAATAATATTTGTGGTAGGAGGAGAGGATTTCAATGTACTCGTTCTAATACTCGGTTATCGAAACCGATTCATCACGGTTTCGTTTTAACGTATTAAAATCTATACACTTTACAAATAACTTGAACTAACAAATCTATACACTCGGTTAAAATCTATACACTCGGTTAAAATCTATACACTTTACAAATCTATACACTTTACATCGGTCACTCTACGGGAAATATTTTTACACATATATCTTGAACTAACAGATCTGGATACCAGATACAAATAATGGTTTGACGAATAGGAGAAATCCATATAATGAGAAAATTTTGAACTGAATATTCGGATCTGACTCATATTTAAAACAATTTCTGATATTCATGCCATATTCTCATATATATAGTCCATAGTAAAAAAATTTGGAACACAAACTATATTTCTAGATAACAAGCCCATAATACAGAAAAATTACGGATATCTAAATCTAGTTTATATTAAGGTTTTTATACCAAATTTGAGATTCAAATTCGGTTGTGTGCAAAAAAATATTTGTCGTTGTGATCTCGTGTTACGGGAAGAACTTATCTTTCATAAAAGATGTTTTATCTGCAAAACCGTCTATTGAAGATCCGAGTGTTATTAAGAGAGTTTGTACGATATTTTCATACACTAAGATTTTCGACGGATGGTTTTGCATGTACGATATCATGAGGATGTATGTCCATCATAAGCATGTCGTACATGCAAAACTATTTATCGAAGAAATTTATATCGTAAAATTATCGTAACATGATGTTGTTCTTACATTCAAAAAAATTATTATTAATAATAGTAATAATAATAATAATAAAATTAAATAAATAAGTATAATTTTTGGTGAATATCATAGATCTAAAATGGGTAGCATGTAGATGGATCCGATATATCCGAATCCATGCCACGCTTAACAAAAAATCAAAAACCCATTAAAGCAAGAGTTTTAAAAATAATATATTTTCACACAAATATATAGAATATTCCCATTCCAAGAAACGAAAAAGTCGTATTGAAATTTGCCATTTGTTTATAAAATAAGGAAGGTGTCACTCACTATATGGCCATTCAACGATTCTAAAGTCATTTACTTTACTATTGATCTTCTCTATTACTCTGTTTACTGTGTTTGATCGGGAAGAAAATGTTGGCGATTTTTGACAAAAACGTAGCTAAGAGCCCTGAGGCTCTGCAAAATGGATCGGTTTGTGCACTTAAAGATCGGTTCTTGCCGAACCACTTCTCCTCTCTCTACCCAACCGCTGTTACCACCAATCTCGGATCTTCTGGTCTCATCGCTTGCTCCCTTGATAAACAGAACCCTCTTCTTCCCAGGTGTTTTTAATTTATTTGTCATGATCATGTTTCCTTCTGTCTTCATATTTCTAACATAATACGAGATGTTGTCTAAATACAAAGATATTGTTGGATCATTTTAAATGTTTCTCTTTAGAATACTTTTAAAGTTGAGAGATTGATTTGTTTTATTCTGATAATTTATAGATATGTCTGTTTTATATTGTGAATGTTTTCAAGTTTTTTTCGGCTTTGAGTGTGTTTAGCTTTTGTCTTCCCTAATGTGTTCACTAATGTTTTTTTTTTAAATCATTGTTTATGTGTTACAGATTGTTTGCAGTGGTGGATGATATGTTCTGTATATTCCAAGGACATATAGAGAACATTCAACATCTCAAGCAACAATATGGACTAACTAAAACAGCAACAGAGGTTACCATTGTGATTGAAGCTTACAGAACCCTTAGAGATCGTGGTCCTTATCCTGCTGATCAAGTTGTTAGAGATTTTCATGGGAAGTTCGCGTTTATCCTCTACGATTTCTCCACCAAAAATGTCTTCCTTGCTGCAGTGAGTTTGAATTTTTCCTTCTTCCCCATTTTGCATATTGTAATGCTGAGTCTATTGTTATTTGCAGGATGCAGATGGAAGTGTTCCTTTATTCTGGGGAACTGATGCTGAAGGCCATCTTGTTGTTTCTGATGATATTGAGACTGTGAAGACAGGTTGTGGTAAATCCTTTGCTCCATTCCCTAAAGGTATGCATCAAATCATTTTTCGGGTTTCGAAGATATCTCATTGTTGGTTGATCTATAGTATGAATTATGATGTGGTTGTGTATCCATATAATGCAGGATGTTTCTTTACATCATCTGGAGGTTTGAGAAGTTATGAATTTCCGTTAAATGAGTTAAAGCCAGTACCGAGGGTAGACAGTTCAGGTCAGGTTTGTGGTGTAACTTTTCAAGTGGATTCCGAGTCTAAGAAAGAAGGTGCGATGCCGAGGGTCGGAAGCGTTCAGAATTGGTCTAAACAAATCTAAGGCTGATATGTGATTTAACTGAATGAAAAAGGCTTCTCTGGGTTTTTTTTTTACTTGTTAGACTTTTGTGGCTTTGTTCCACAGATTTGAGATTTTATCATTACTAATGGTGCTCTTAATGCACTGTAGCTCCTTACTTGGTAACAATGAAGCTAATAATAAAAGATTTTATAAACTCTCAAATGATTTTCAGTGCATTCATTTGATGTATCTGATTGATAAAACATTATTAGTAAACACCTAAAGCAGTTTTAGACTCCATTGCAGTTTTATTGCTTTCTGCTAGATTTTCGAGGTTTTCGACAAAATGAGATGCTAAGGATTGTAGTCTGCTACTTCACGGAAGACAGATGCTTTGAGTTGGCTTGTCTCAGCTAGTATGAAGCTCCTCCTTTATCATCATCTTGCTTACAATGCTATGGACCTGTGACTCAGAATGTCATCAGAACATTTTGCCCAGCTCTTCAAGACTTAAGGACTTGTAGCAGGAGTTTGAGTATGTGAATAGGTAAGTGCTTAGAGCCTCTTCGTTGATCATAGGCTTCACTATATGGAGAATGCTGTCACGGTTCTTGAGCAGTTTCCAGACATCAAGAGAATTCAAAACTTCAAACGCCTTTTGGAGTTCAAAACTTTTGCCTTTGGAGAGATATCCAACAGTTTGTTTTGCGTAAAGCTCGAAAAGTCCTTGAACTTGTTTGTGGACAGAAACATAGAAGGTGTTGTAAAGGAACGAGACAATTGAGTTGGTCAAATAGTTTTCCTATTGTATTAGTAATTAGTAAATTTAAAATGACTATCTCTATAATATACAGGAGAATAACTAATATAACCTTAATTTTAGAATTAATTGCTAGTTTAACATAGTAAAAATTAAAGTTAATTGAGTTATTTTGTATCACAATAATATTTTTAGGGTCAAAGAATTAAAAAAAAAAAAACTATTTACGAAAATGATATTAATGAAAAAATTAAAAAAATAGAATTTCCGTTTTTTAAAGAAAAAACAAATATTTACGAAAATGCCATAAATGATTCAAAAAAATCTGCAGCGTAAATCTGCGGTTGATGTTATCGCAGATTTTAGTGTTTGGCAGATTTAATTCATATTCTCAGATTTATTTTGCAGATTTGATTTTCAATCACAAATTTTTGCAAAAATGTTATGGCAGATTTGTTTACGTCCTGCAGATTATTTTGGAGATTGCATATTTTTTTTTTGCTTCGATATAGAAACTGCATATTTAATAATTTCTTTTGAAAATTTTAGAATATGAGTAGCAGATTTTTTACGCCACAAATTTCTGTCGTAGATTTAATTTTTAATCGCAGTTTTAATTATATAGTTATTACAGATTTGTAAAATATGTCATTAAGAATACCAAAGATTAATTATTAGAGTAATATTTTAATTACCGCATATTTCTACCTACTCATGATAGATTTTTGTCATATAAATACCAAAATATTTTGTTATCGCAGATTTATTTTTCTTAATATTTCATTGTTAGTTTTAGCAAACTAACACTGAAATTTTTTTATGTTTTATTTTTTCTTGATATTTTTAGCTTTATTTTTTTATTTCTATATACTTAAATATTTTTATATTTATTTTTTTATCGTCAACTGAAATAAAATAATTTAAATAAATAAAAATTTATTTTCAATTTTATATTTTTATATTTTTATCTATTAAAATGATTTTTAATAATTTTTTATCTCGAAACGAATCCAAATACTGTAAATAAAACAAATTGATTTTTATTTTATTTTATATTATTATTTTTTCTCTATTGAAATTATTTTTATCTTCTAACCAAAATAATCCAAATAAATCAATTTTTCTTAAAACAAATTTTATTTTTAATTAATTTAAATTATTTTTTTTTAATTTTTTATGGAGACTAAAAAAAATAATTCAAATAAAACAAAATTATTATTTTTTTATTTTAGTTTTTTTATTTTTTTTATTTAAATAATTTTTAAGTTATATTTTTTTAAAGATTTAATTTATAATATTTTACGTTTTAGAATTTAGTTAATAAAAATGAAGAATATAAATGACATTTAACGAAATAATTGATTAGATTAGTAAAGGAATTTTGGGTAGGTTAGTATAGCAATTAACTTAAAAATTGAGGTTAGAATAGTATATTAACACTTAATATATTAATCTAAAGTTAATTACTAAACTAACCTACCAAAATTTTTTTGATTAATCTAACATCAAAAAAATTATATTTTATATCTTTCATTTTTTAATTAACTAAATTAGAAAAAGTTATTTTTTTATAAAATAAATTTTTTAATAAACTACCTAGATAATATCTATTAGACTTAGACATTCTATGGGGTTGATTTGGATATAAAAAACATTCCAATAGATTTTAATTTTTAATCCGTTTTACAGTAAAAGTAATGGTTTATTTTAATTTTTCTGTTTATATGGATTATTACGGTTTTTATTAAAATAAAAATAACAAATTATTTTAATAAAAAAAAGGAAAAATAAATTTAAAAATTTAAAATTATTATTTAGATTATTTCGGTTTAGTTTAAGATAAAAATATAAAAAAAAAACATAAATAGTTATTTAAACAGAAAAAAATAAAAAAGTATTTACATTATATATATATTTTTTTCGATTTAAGACAAAAAATAAAAAAAAATTACGTAAAAATTTTAAATACGGAAAATTGAAAAAATAAAATTAATAATTATAAAAACAAAAAAATAAATATCAATTTATTTAGATTATTTTGGTTTAGTATGATAAAAATAAAAATAAATATAAACAAAATTAAACAGAGAAAAATAAATTAAAAATAAATTTTGATTTATTTAGATTATTTTTTGTTTGGTTAACTATAAAATAATAATAAACAATTATTTAAATAGAAAAAATAAAAATATTTTGGATTATTTCGAATATTTTGTTTGGTCTACGATATAAAAAAAATAAGCATATTTTAATAATTAAAAAAAATTTAGTTTATTTGGATTATTTTAGTTTGATTTACAATAAAAACAAATATAAAAATAAGTAAACTAAAAAAAACAGAAAAAAAAATAAATCAAATTTTGGATTACTTGAATTATTTCGGTCAGTTTAGTTTACGATAAAAAAATAATCATAAAATTTATTTTTTTTTAAAAGAAAAAAAAATGAAACAAAAAAAATATATATTTCTGTTTGTTTGGATTATTTAGGTTCGATTTTGTTTACAATAAAAAAATCATTTTAATATAGACAAACAGAAAAAAAAAAAAAAAATAAAGAAAAATTTTGGTTTTTTCAGTTTTTTTGGTGTGGTTCGGTTTTACTGAAATACGAATTTAGTAAAAATCTTCTACTGATCGATTTAACAAAAAAGGTCCAGTTTGTTTTTTTTTCTAGACCGGTTTGGTTCGGTATGTTCGGTTCAGTTTTTTTCTGGAGGTTAATATCTATGGAGGACTTGAAAGTTAAACACAGTTTGTTTTTAAAAAACCTAAGAAGCTTTGTAAAAACCGAAAAAGAAAACGAATAAAAAGACGTTAATATCCATATTTATTGCTTAATTAATTGAAAGTTTTGTTGAATATCTGTCATAACATTTACATAGATCTACGATATCTAATATGCGATAACATAAAGATAAAATTTATAGTAATAAAATCTGCAACAATTAAAAAGTTAATTCTATTAAGAAATTTCTCAAACTAACACCAAAAAAAAAAAAAATCTGTAATAACGATATAATTAATATTGTGATAAAAAAAATTAAATCTACAATACAAATCTGTGGTAAAAAAATCTTCGATTCAAAAAATATATAAAAATTGTTAAATTTGCCGTCTCTTTCAAAACCTTCAAAAAAAGTTTGCAGTTCAAATAAAAACATAGAGTAGATTAACAAATATGGCTTTAACATTATCGTAAAAATCTGTGAGTTAAAAGAAATCTAAGGATACAAATCTTCTAAACACTAAGATCTGCAGAAATATAAACTGCAGATTGAATGTTGCAGATTTATCTGTCACTAATGGCATTGTCGTAAATATTTTGAATTTAAAAAAAAAACAAAATTCTATTTTTTTTATTAATAGTATTTTGAATTATCAAGTGAACTCTCTCACCATTTCACATTCTCAAGAAATCTTTCTAAAACAGAAATCAAAATTACATTCGATAAACAAAAATCAAGATGAGCCAAATTCTATAAACAGAAGTCCGCTGACTAGAACACAATCTCAAACGACTCAAATATTTTGGTTAATTTCTCAATTTACTCAGTTACTTATTTTGCTTATTTTAAATCAATCATGGTTTAACACAATTTTGTGAAATTCTTAGAAAGGCCAGAAGACTAAACATTCAATCATGAAATCAACCTAGTTAATACTTATCAAACAATTAACTTATCCTGTCAAAACTACAGTGATGCACACATATTTGTCTCGAAGATAATGTGAAATGATCAAAATGCTCCTGGTCCCTAAAATTACCAAAATGCCCCTAAAAGCAATGTAGGCGAAAGTTAGTAACTTACATTTTATAAAAAATATGATAATAACTAAAAAGTCTTATTGTATAGTTTTATTTACAAAAGAACCAGAGTCAATTTGACCCCAAAAACTGACCACAAAAATCATTTAAAATTAAAAATTAAAAAAAAAAAAAATTCATCATTCCTTCACCTTCTTCTCTCTTCTTCTTCCCCCTCTTCTTCTCTAACTCTCCACTCTCCCACTATCTCCACCATTTTTTCTGTTTTTCTTCTTTAGCTTATTATTAACTACATTTCATCCCTCTTTGTTCCATTTATAAGCTCCAATTTTTCTTTCTCATCTCCTCACTAAACCCAAAAATCAAAATGATTAAGGTTCGCGGTGTAAAGAGGAAGCCGGCTAATATGCCTTCAAGAAATGGAACTAGATAACTAAGACGATTTATGATAAGACACAATGCTTCCTTCTCGAGAGCAGACAGCCAGCTACAGTGAAACCCTTGCCTTGAACCTCCAGCCTGATCCACCACCACCTCCACTTGTTCAATCCTCGCCTGTTCCTCCGGAGCCAAATCCTATCAACCATCTCTCTCCTCCTGTGAACCATCTTGAATCATTCTTGCCTCAACCATCCCTAACCCCAACCCAAATCCCTAATTCCTCTTCCCCAGTAGACCTAAACCTAAATTCCTCTTCCTTTCCACCTTTACCCAACTCATCTCAGTCTACAAGAGTGAATCCAGCTTCCATCTTGAAATCTGGTCCTTCGAATCCTTCTCCAAACCCAGATCTGAACCATAAGTCGTTACCATCTGACATTGGTCAATCTTCTTCAAGCTCTGGATCTGAAGGTATTTTACCAAAACCTTCCTCACAGAGTTTGAACTATAGTTGGGCTGCAAAACTCCCAGCTGCATCAAGATTTCCTAAGACTACGCCGGCGATTTCAACATCCCCGGAGGGCAGACCTAGGATAAAAATTTCGAATGATGTCTTTGAGAGAGGTGCTAAACTCCATTCCGACTACGTCGTCGGCATTTTCTATGGTCGGGCTCCCTCATACGGCAATGTTTGGGGCGTTCTCAACTATCTCTGGGGCAAAGATAAAAAAGTATCGATACACAATCTGAGCTCGAACGCATTCTTGTTTCACATACCTTCAGCATCTCTTCGCAGGAAAATCCTCCAACACGAACTATGGAGAGTGGGAGATTCACCTTTTTTGTGACGGAATGGAAAGCTTCCTTTAGCCTGAATCCTCCATCGCTAAAACGTGCACCTCTCTGGGCGAAAATAGACAACATCCCGTTTGACCTTTTAACAAATGAAGGTTTGAGCATCATCTCTAAACCTCTTGGTGATATAGTTGATTGCAAGCCTTTTACAATCATTAACTCGGCTGAGATCAAGATTGTGATAGACCTCACTAAACCATTGACCAAAGCTGTGGAATTGGAAAATGAGGATTGCTCTGTAACTATCCTCAAAGTATCCTACCCTTGGCTTCCGCCTCTATGCTCTATCTGCAATGAACTCGGTCACAAAGCTACATTATGCCCTGATGGATCTTCAATGAAGAAAACGAAAGAAGCTATACCCAAACCAACAGGAATTTGGGTACCGAAAAATACGAGCAAGGTCAATGAGATACCTCAGTCTGATTCAGCTACAACCTCTGTAGAAACCCCTGTCTCCGCTTGTAATGCTGTAAATTGCCTGGCACCTTCTGCTGAGGCATCTTCCAGTCTTGTAACAAACGACACATCAGTTACTAATTGTGTCTCCCAACCAGTCGACTGCTCTGAATCTGCTCCTCACTTGGCCCTACCATTAACATCCTTTGCCCCGTCCCAAGCACAACCAAAACCAATTTCTTCTTCAAAGGCACCCAAAGAAATACCTACAAAATCAGCGCCTAATGAGGAAAACTTTACAATGGTCTCTCCTACAGCCATAGCTAAATCATCAATTTCCCACCAAAATTCCCATCCTCATGTTCCCACCTCAAACACTTTTGACCTATTAACCCAGAAAGAACCTACCCTAGAAGCACCAACAGAGTTGGTAACCAGTCCAAATAATCCCACCATATCAAAGGGAACTTCTCCCCACTATTCGCCCTCCTCTTCATCCAAACAGAAAAATAAAAAGAAACGGAAGCAATTGAATAAACAATCCCCAGCAGCTGGAGGTGTTCTTTCCCTGACCTCAGGGAATGGTCACCACAACTAATATCTTATGGTAGGTATTTTTTTTGGAACGTGCTAGGCATGAATGATACTACTAAGCATAGCCTCTTGGTTCGCTGGTTAAGCGCTAAGTCAGTAGCATTCGGTGCTCTTTTGGAAACGCACGTGCGGGAAATAAATAAGAACCACGTTTTGTCGAAGATTGGCCACGAGTGGTCGGTATTATGTAATTACCAACACTCGGAACTTGGGAAGATTTGGACCATTTACAAGAGCAACGTCATTGTTAACCATTTGTTCTCTGATGGACAGTCAATCCCTTGCGAAATAAAACTAGAGGATGGTGCTATTTTTATCTACACTGTTGTATATGCATCAAATGTTTTAGAAGAAAGGAGATCGATATGGGCATGACTTAAAGATAATCTGGTCTCCTTTGGTCTGGACTCAAGGCCCTGGTTGGTTTGTGGCGATTTTAATGAAATTATTTCACCCTGTGAGACCTCTAACCCACACTGTATGGTGTCAAATAACCAGATGAGAGAATTCTCTTCAACCATCTCAGAGTTGGGACTATTTGATTTGCCATCACAAGGACCTCCTTTTACATGGTACAACAAAAGAATCGAAAACCCAATTGCAAAGAAGATTGACTGATGTCTGATAAACCCAACATTTGCTGTATCATACCCATCATCCCGATGTTCTTTTGAAGCTCCCCAATTCTCTGACCATACCCCTTGCCACATTAAGCTATCCAATAACCCACCTAACTTCGGATCTCGCCCATTCAAATTCTATAACCTTACCTCTAAGATACCTACTTTCCTTCCAATGGTTCTTGAGACATGGGTTTCACTTGGAGATGGAGCGTCGAACCTCAGAGATTTGTGTTTTAAATTAAAAAGCCTAAAGAGGCCATTAAAATCATTTTTTCGTGAGAATTTTAGTGATCTTGAAAATAGAGTGAAAGAAGCTAATGATAAACTCATATTTATGCAGGAACAAGCACTAACTTGCCCGACATCAACGAACTTCTACTTGGAGAAAGATGCAATGGAATCATGGCAGAATCTAAATCTCGCCCAAGAGAGTTTTTTTAGGCAACGGTCTAGGATAAAATGGCTCCAAGAGGGTGACTCAAACACTAGATCTTCCACATGGTCACAAAAATCAGAAACGCGATAAATGGAATCACATATGTTCTCAAGCAAGATGGCTCGAAAACGACGTCACTGGAAGAAACACATGACATGGCTGTTCAATTTTTCTCACATATTCTCCGCTCGGTCAGAGGTGATTATTGTGCTTATCTTCCTCAGTTTCTAACTGGAATTTATCACTCAACTCTTTCTGAGACCCAGCAAGCAACAATTACAGCACCATTTTCCAACGACATGATAAAAGCTACTCTCCATCGCCTACCTCTAAATAAAACACCAGGGCCCGATGGTCTTACGGCTGAATTCTTCAAAGCCACTTGGAGTGTCCTCGGTGAAGAACTAACCACCGCTATCAAGGCCTTCTTCTCTACAGGTTTTCTTCCAACTTCACTGAATGCTACTTCTCTGATTCTTATTCCAAAAAAGGCCCAGAGCAGACCACCTATCGGAATTTCCTATCAGTTGTTGCAATACAATTTATAAGCTCATCTCTAAACTGATGGCGGACAGATTGAAGAAATTACTTGGACATATTATTGAACCAAACCAGACTGCATTTGTAAAGGATCGTCTATTATTGGAAAATGTTTTACTCGAATCTGAAATCCTCAACGGCTATGGTAGAACTTCTCACAGTCCTCAAATCACCTTAAAGGTTGACATCTCGAAAGCTTTTGACTCGGTACGTTGGGATTTTATTCTTACAGCTCTAAAATCTTATCGGGTTCCGGAGCAATTTGTTAAGTGGGTAAAGGCATGCATCACTACTAAATCTATCACAATCAGCATGAATGGGGTATCTTCAGGTTATTTCAAGAGTAAAACAGGACTTCGCCAGGGAGACCCACTGTCGCCTCTGCTCTTTGTCATGGGTATGAACACCCTGAGCCTGATGCTTAACCGCAGTGCTAAAGCCGGAGTGTTTGCATATCACCCTGGCTGTAGGGATCAAAAGTTAACTCATTTATCCTTCGCTGATGACTTATTAATTTTCATGGATGGAACAGAGGAATCCTTGATGGGGGTATTATCGGTTCTTTCGCAATTTCAAAAACTATCGGGTCTAGGTATCAACATCGACAAAACTTCTATGTTCTGCTCAGGAATTACTAGAAATCTGCAGCACCAAATTTGATATGACTATCCGGTTGAAATTGCCTAAGCTTGCCGATGAGCCTTCAAACGGATGCGATGGAGGAAGTGAGTTAGGAAAACCCTTAAATAAAGGAATCTGAAGGATTCCTTTTGCACCGCGTGCCTAGACTGAAGGTAGAAGAGAATGGTGTAGGAGAGGAAGGGTGAGGATAAGTATCACTGACTCTTTCTCTCTAGTGAAGTAACCGGATAAAGATGGTGTTTTAGGAGAAGATAGATTTCATTGTCCTAAAACCAGTGGGTGGAATCGATTGTTGTGTAACACTAAGGTTATGGTGAGACCTTAGATATGGCTGTGTTCTTATCCTTGAGCTAGGCTACCAAAGGATTAGAGAGAAATTCAAAGACAAAGTCATTTTCAATGTAAAANCATTGTCTTCTCCAGTTACGTCTCTGACAGTGCAACTCATCACCATGCCACTACACGTTCTCCTTCACCACCATATTATGCCACCATCATAATAATCTCCATTATATTATGCCACCACAATTATAATCTCAATCGACAACACAACTAGAAGAGAGAGAGAGAGACAGAATAATCCTTACCACATGATCGAAGATGATGTACGATGGAGCAGAGAACAAACATGTGATTTATTTTTGTTCTTTACGTCACTAGTTAATCCTTTCTTCCTCAAATCTCAGTGAACGATCTTCAAAAATATTTCCCAAGCATAAGGTGGCGTTCTATTTAAGAAAAAGAAACGAGGGTTTTGGTAAATGTTTCCAAAATTTGTAACTTAGACCCTCAATTTTTAGTTCTTCTTAAATTGGTCTTCAACTTCTGATTTGATCAAATAAACCCCGTCCAACTTTTGGATTTACCAAAACAAGCTTAATTTCAAATATATCAAAATTTAATTTCCTGTTTTGAGACATGGGTGTTACAATTCTCTCCCACTAAAAATTGATTCGTCCTCGAATCTAATATAACTCCCACTCAAGATGCCACACACCATCGTCTACTCATGACGATCTGAATTCTTGTATACTCAAGGCTAATCACAATATTACCTACTCAAGGTCAACTTTTCTTTAAACTTTGACTCAACGCTACTAGCTTACAACATGGTAATTTTTCTGCTTGGTTTGGTCAACTGCTCCAACAACCGGGAGCCTAAAAGCTTGGCGAACATAACTCATTATCCGCTTGGCACCGTGCATAGAGAGCTAAACCTCAACTAATCCCTCTAGTGATTTACCGTCTCATCAAGGATCACTCAGAAACTCGACTGATAAATCTATTCGGCGGTGTTCCTCTAGTGTATACTTTCTCATCAGAAATCACTCAGAAACCCAACCGAAAATACACTAAGCGGTAACTCGTCATCTCATCGCAGATCACATAGAAAAACGACTGACTAGTCCGCCCAAGTGTGACTCACACCCGAACACCCCGATGCAATCACATCAACCACCAAACCACAGAAAATCCACCAACTTTTGCAGTACTAACTCATAGCTACTGCATCAATGTTATTCTCAATGTCTAAAACAACTGATAGACAACACTATATCCAAATAAAAATTCTTTATTGAATATCTCAAACTCAAAAATGCATCGTCAAATAATAACACCAATAAAACGAGTACAACAACGCAAAACACCATAAATAACTCCAACAACCAGGAGTACAGCAAAAATAAATATGTTTAAGCCACTTGCTTGCCAAAACACTTGGGAAACTTGCTCTTCATCTTGGCTTCCGATTCCATAGTCTCCTCTGTAGCTCCACTGCAGTCCCACAGAACATGCATCTCTGGAACTTTCTTTCTTCTGACCACCCTCACCCGGCGGTCTAGGACACTTAGAGGTCTCGCCTCTACCACCATACTCGGTGTCAAATCTGATGGCACCTCTGTCACCACCTGATCATCCTTATGCAGACGCTTCTTCAACATTGACACATGAAACACCTTGTGAAATGCTCGCATCGAATCCGACAACTCAAGCCGATATGCCACTGGTCTAACCCGTTCTAACACTCTAACGGGACCCATATACCGTGGACTCAACTTAGTTTCAGAAATGGACCTGTTTGGACCTCTCAACATGGCCATCTTCAGATAGACCAAGTCACCAACTGCGAACTCTAGCTCCTTCCTACGCTTATCAGCGTAGCTTTTCTGTCTATCTTGAGCTTCTTTCATGTTCAACTTAACTAACTGAACTTTCTCAGTAGTCTCCTGAACAAAGTCAGCTCCCAGCAAGCTCCTCTCCCCTACTTGTGTCCAACACAACGGGGTCATGCAAGGTCTACCATACAACGCCTCGAATGGAGCCATGCCGATGCTAGCCTGGTAGCTGTTGTTGTATGCAAACTCCACTAGATTAAGATGATCAGACCAGTGACCACCCCAATCTAGTACACACATCCTCAATAGATCCTCCAACGCCTGGATAGTCCTCTCTGACTGCCCATCGGTCTGAGGATGATAAGCTGTACTCATTTGTACCTTAGTGCCCATCTTTTTCTGGAAGGCATTCCAGAACAAAGAGGTGAATCTCGGATCTCGGTCTGACACTATACTCACAGGTACACCATGCAATCTTACAATCTCTGTGACATACC
>KE156410.1:42087-75336 GCA_000411055.1 Leavenworthia alabamica
CCGATACCTCGGGTCATATCAACTCTTGTACCATAATTTTCCAGCACACATGCGATACTTCTCCTGCGACAATCTCCCCATGTTAAATGCCTTCAGTTTATCTTGAACAGCCACATCTGAATCGATTTCGTTATATAAATCCTCCAACTGTAACACTTTTGGAACCGTGAGTGCCATAAGAACTTGAGTATTCAACACTAGTGTTGGGTTTATAGTATATATATGAATGGGAGATTGTCTTGATCAAACAGTCACGAGTTGAAGTTGAACGGATGTGACTATTCGAAACAATGCGACTTTTAAATTGATATCGAATAGTCATAATGGTTCATTTCATGCCTATTTATTTACTATAAATATGAGACATTTTCTCAGTTTTTGTGCATATTTTTGAAGTCAGATTTTCTGATTTCTCTTTGAGAGAAATAAAAGATTTTTTAAAGTTCTTGTTTTCAAAAGCCTTTGTGTGCTTCAAGCCGTCGTTTGAGTTCGACAGGGCACCGGAGTTTGACAGTACCACCGTTCCTGTGAGGTATGTCCATCCTATCCTTGGAGGTTATATTCCATCAACCGTTGGTACCGAGCGGAGAATAGTTTCCTTAAGTAAACACGGTTTTGCTGTGGGTTCGGATTTAAATATTTGATTATATGTTTATTATACTTGTTTTGTTCATAACTTTCGACTCCAGTATCGGAATGGAGCAATATAGATGTCTATGCGTAGATATCGAAAATATCTTTCTGTGAATATATAGAATTTATTATTTGAATACATATATCAAAATATATTCAATTTACAAGTTAACACAGAATAATTATTAATAATTCTGTTTATGAAACTTGTTTTGCTTGTAACTTTTGATTCCACTATGAGAATCAAGTGATCTTGGTGTCTGTGTGTAGATGCTACAATTATTTTTCTAACAAGGTATAAAAAGTATTTTATGAGTATGTAAATAGAAAGATATGAAAGTTACAAAAGTTAAAAACGTTTATAGCATATGTTCGGTTGTGAAACATTGGGAATAACAACCTGCTCAGGTGAAACAATTCTTGACAGTCCATCGGCAGCGCGGTTTTCTAACCCAGGCTTAAAGACAATATCAAAGTCATACATAAGTAACTTAGACAACCATCTTTGATATTCAAGTGCCACCTCCCTTTGGTCCAGCAAAAAATTCAAGCTTTTCTGGTCCGTGTGAACAACGAAATGACACCCAAGTAAATAATGGTGCTATTTCTGAATTGCAAACACAATGGGCATGAGTTCCCGTTGAGAGATCTGTTTCAGTTTTTCCCGCGGTATAAGTGCATGACTAAAACAAGCAAGCGGGTGTTTATGTTGCATGAGAATGTTAAGATCCTAGTACCCTTTCTCACATAAAACAGAAGATTGGAAATAATAGTAACTACTTGTACTCTATAACCAGATTCAATAAACTCAAAATAGTCTAAACTTGGATTAAAGGAATGAAAATAGCGATTACAAGGGATTTACTAGTAGTTTAAGATATAGAAGCGAGAATAAATGAAGAAGATGATATTCAAAGAGCTTGTGTGACAAACTTTTGCCTCTAGTCAATGACTAACCACTCTACAATTCCCTGCGATTCTCTTCCTTGTGTTGCCTTCTTTATGCTTCTCTAAAAACCTAAAGATTAGTGTTGATTCCCACCGCCAGCTGTCTCCTTTTCTTCCAGCTCATTTAATGCACCTGCATTTTCTCCTCTATTAATCGTACTATCCTCCTTTTGCCTCACAACGGTTATTTGTTCTTTGTTATTTAGTAGCAGCTCCCTCCTTTCCTTATCTCTCTCTTGAATTCTTGCCATGTCACTCTTCTTATTACCATTTTGACCTTCCCGTTTTCTAAAGTATACTCTGAATGGCTTATCAGAGAACTGCACCCAGTCCATAACCAGAAGCATCAGCTTCAACCACAAAAACATCATCAAAATTAAGCAATGCTAACACCGTGACAAAGACCACTGCATTCTTCAACTCCTCAAATGCCTTTTCCGCCAAATCGCACCACAAAAAATTTCTTTCTTCAGCAACTCAGTAAGCGGCTTGGCCAGAATGCCGTAGTGACGAACAAAGCATCGATAATACCCCATAAGGCCCAAGAATCTGGGTAACTCTTTCACCGATCGCGACGTAGGCCAAGATGTCATGGCTACTGTTTTTAGCGGATCAGTAGCAAACCCTGCTTAGAAATAATATGTCCAAGATAATCAATTTTCATCTGTCCAAAAGAGCATTTTTCATGTTAGCATATAACCGGTATTGTGATAATTCATGAAGGACCTGCTGTAAATGTAACACATGCTCATCCAAACTCGAACTAAACACAAAAATATCATCAAAAAATACCAAGACGAATATCCGCAAAAATGGACAAAATATAGCATTCATCAAAGATTGAAAAGTCGCCGATGCATTCATTAAACCAAATGGAATCACAAAGAAATAAAAATGGCCATAATGAGTGCGAAATGCTGTCTTGTGTATATCCTCTTCCACCATACGAATTTGATTGTGTCCCGCCTTTAAATCCAACTTAGAAAACAAGACTGCACCATAAAGGTCATCCAACAATTGCTCAATCATCGGTATACGAAACATATTAGGAACAGTTACCCTATTAAGTGCGCGATAGTCCACACAAAACCTCCATGAACCATCCTTCTTTTTGACTAGCAAAACAGGGCTTGAAAAGGGGCTAGCACTAGCTCTTACCAACCCAGCCGCTTCCATGTAACCTACTAGCTTCGTCATGGCTTCGGTATGGGAGTGTGGTTATCGATACGGGCACACACTAAAAGCTTTGCTCCCTGGTTCTAACTGTATTGAAAGCTCATGTCCATGCACTGGTGGTAATCCTTTCGGTTCTGCAAAGACTGCCGAAAATTTACTCAACACATCACGCATTTCAACTGGCACTGCATTATGATCAGAACTCACCATATTAGTAGGACAGACTTGTATCGACATACCACCCGAAGAATGATGCTGTGATCCCAAATGTCAGAGAGAAAACGACGAATGATGGAGACCCGCCTCTCCTTGCAAAGTCACCTCACTACCGTGATGGAAAAAACTCAATGTGTGGGACTCCCAATTAACATCACATGTCCCTAATATGCGCAGCCACTTCACTCCCAAAATTAAATCAGCGGAACCCAACTCCAATGCTATGAAATCGGAGCAAAAACTCGTCTGCTAGTGAAAAATTCATTTTCTTACAAATTCCCATACTCTTAACTTTCATCCCCGTCCCGAAAAGTATTTCAAACTAAACATCCGTACAGAAAGGAATAGCTAACTTTTCAACAATATGAGGAGCGATGAAGTTATGTATAGCACTACTATCGATGAGCACAACTACCTCTCGTTTTCCCACCATACAGTGCAACTTCGTGGTCGTGATATCATCAATCCCCAAGAAAAAATACAAGGATAGTTTCATACATTGAATTTCTGGAATCACCTAATCAACGTCGCCATATACTTCCATCATATTATTCTCTAAAACCTCCAATTCATAGCCATTGACCACAATTGGAATTGACGCTTGGGACACACGTCATTATGCCCCCTGCTCCAACGGGCATCACACTTAAAACATAATCCCAGTCTCCGTTTCTCTGCCAGTTCATTATCATTTGTGGACATAGAAGGACGATTCAGCGCTCTCGGTTGCTGCACAGGCGCAGTTTCAACACCAACTGGTCTGGTACGAACTATAGGTGATTGATATGGGCCTTTTGCTGCATATGTCTCCGTACTATGCCCACTCTTAAGACGTTCAGCCACCATTTGAGTTAGAATGTCAGACTCCACCGTTAAGGCTGTGCCCACCAACTGCTTCAAAGTACCCGGTTTCATAAGATTTACCACTGCCCGCACCTCTGGTTTCAGACCATTTGAAAAATTCCCTCCAGCTGAATCTGTGGCATTCCTTGAACTTGAGCAGCTAAATGTTCGAATTGAGAGACATAGTCTCCCACTATGCCCAGCTGTTTAATGCAACACAAGTTTTGGCTTGGACCTCTAACATGGATGTTGCTAAAATGTAACAACATCGCTTCCTTAAACTCCACCCAAGAACCAAAAATCTGTTGAGATAATTCATAGTTATACCAAGATAACGCTGGTTCCTCTAAACACAATGCCTCTGTTTCCTATTGCTGTAGCGCTGTGTAATGTCCCCACCAAAAATACCTTTCAATTTTTTAAATCCAACCAAATCCATTGGTTCCATCAAATATAGGCATCTCCATCCGTCTGTGTATATTCGGATCACCCTCAGGTGGCAGCAATGGAACGTTTTGATTATGATAAAACCCGGAGGAACACCAGAATAAGGCACAAACGGAGGAATAGAAAGGCTACCTTCACCACGCACTGGTTGCTTATCATACCTGTAGTAAATTGGATTTCGTATTTCCGGCGTTAATTGTCCCGGCGGCATCGGTGTTGGAGAAGATTGATTGCGCAACTCTGCAATGGTCACGCTCACCGATTGAAGGAGCTCCGTTTTGAAAATCTCCAGCTCGCGACGGTTATTTGCAGAAGAAACTTCAATCAGACGTTGCAATGTCTTATTCAATTGTTCAATATCAGAAATCCGACTGTCTTATTCGATTGTTCAATATAAGAAATCCAACTCTCTTATTTCCAACTGCCCAGCATCACTAAGACGCCAGATTCCACTGCCGACGCTGTAATCGAACCACCAGATTCTGGGCTCACAGGAATCGGTGACAGAACTTTAGTGTTCATTGTCTCACACACCAATTTGTTAGAATCTGTACTCATTTTTCTCCTTTTGACCTACGAGTACTCAATCTCTGTAACACTGTAACACAAGATCAATGGAACCGTAACTGTGTAAACCCAGAAAATAGAGCAATACTTGAATGTCGTTTATTTATTCACTGTGGAAATGCAATTATCAAGCTAGATATTCCAGTTTATCAGATCACTCAAACATTCACTGTCAAAGCACCAATTCAACTAAAAGAAAATATCTAAACCTAATCCATCAGCCATGGTGAGGCCACTCCCACATACATTCAAGATGAAAAAACCCAAAATGAAAAAGCAGAAAGTAATAACAAGCTGATTGCTCCATCCTCCTCACGTGCTAGTTGTTTTGCTCTTTGACATCTCGTTATTCTCTTTGTCTTTGTGATTTACTCTGAGTAACTCAATGTTTGCCTTGTTTTTACTATTTTCACTGTAAGTATTGGCTGTTTCTTTGTTCTATTTGTTTCTCCGAAAGTAAACTCTCAACGGCTTAACAGTTTTAGAACAGAGAGAAGTCAAAAATACAACATTTTGTAAAATAGTTGTCCCAAATAAAAGACACTGTTGCACACTAGCTAACGAAACAATAAGACCATAATGGTTTTGTGGTCTTACTTTTTGCTTTTGTAGTAATGATTTCTACTTAGCATTTTTAAGTGAGAGCTCCTCAATAAGCTCAGCTGCTTGCTTGACTGTCGCGATTGTCTGTGCTTTCTCTTCAGCCATTTCAATCCCAAACTCTTCCTCTAATCCCATCACAATCTCCACCTTAAACATAAACAGAAGAGTCATGAGTGTAAAGTTCAACAGCAAATCTATATCATTAACAAAGTATAATCACAGATATGATTGTTACTTTACAATAAAACACAATTTTATATATTTTGGTTAAGCATCAATAAGTCCAATTAATAAAATCCATTACCGTGTCAAGAGAATCAGCACCAAGGTCAACAAATTTGGTCTCAGCTGTAACTTTTTTGGTCTCATCAAGTGAGAGTTGTTTCTTGCACACACCTTGTCAACTGTCTCAGGTTTTGCCTGTTTAACAAATAATTAAAAAAAGGATAAATAAATCTCACCATCTGAATCAGAACCAAGCAATTATAAATTGGCTCGAGAGACTCATAAGAGAGAAGATAAAGTCCTTACAGCGCAAGAAACTCTCAGATGGGTTATGGGTACGAAGTGGGCGAAGCGTAAATAAAAGATTGCTTCTTCTCTGGCTAAAGCATTTAACTTGATAAACTGCAATTACATTCATAAGTTCCATAAGTACAAGTTAAACTCCGACTTGTAATAAAAAAATCAAGCTACTCGATTTCTTGAATACCAAAGAAGGAAGCAACTAAATCTATATAAGAATTAATCATTTATATATTAACCAAAAGTTATTAGAGAAGTAAAACAAAATAATTTTTGGAGTAAAACATATTAATCAGAACGAATCGAGCTAATTCAACAAATCAATCAACGGGAGAAAGAGATGTGTTGAGCAAATGATTCTGCAATTAAATCTATCATTGGAGAATGAAGAACAAGTAGATCGATATCAGCATCACACAGACTAAGCAAAGTAAAGTAATGAAAAATAATCAGATCTATAGTGAGCGATACCATTTGGCGAGGATGAGCCTGCAGGGAAATAGAAGAAGCAGTAGCCATGGAAAGATATGAAGCGGAGAAGACGAAGTGATGTGAGAGCGAAGAACCAAAGTGAAGTAAGAGTTTTTTTCCTTTTCTTATGTTATAGTGAGAAGAGGGTTTCGGAGATTCCAATGAGAATGAAGACAAGGTGGTTGGGGGNTACCCCTAGTACCTAGTGTCTTCTTAACCTGTCTTTAAAATCTCTATTATTTGCAATTTGATTTGATGCAGAACACAAACTTATCTCTCACTCTGTTTTAGCTTAGTTCTTAAACCGACAAGTCATTGTGTATCTCTTGGTTCCTTGTGGATTCGATACCCTATATACTACTGTAGTCTGTGCACTTGCAGTAATACTTAGGATTAAAACCTGAGCACATCACCGACCCCGACTTCCGCATAATCTGATCGAGCCTTGGCCAGTCGACCTCCCGGCCTACACCAAGGATCCTTCCGTAAGTCATTGATAATGGTAGAAACAACATCATCTGTTGAATATGCAGTTTGAATCTGTTGGAACAAGTCACAATCTAAGACACTCATAGCCATGTGGAGAATGTCAGTACCATGTACCCTTGACAAAGCATCGGCCACCACATTATCTTTGCCTTTGCGATACTGTATCTTATAATCAAATTCCAGTAGTTTGGGAAGCCATTGTTGCTGAATAGGAGTATTAAGTCGCTGTTCAAGTAGATATTTAAGGCTTTGTTGATCAGTTTTGATAATAAAGTGGGAATTAAGTAGATAGTGTCGCCATTTTTGGACAGCATAAACAACTGCGAGAAGCTCCTTTTCATAAATGGAAAGATGTAGCTATTTCCCTGTCAGTTGCCTGCTAATAAAAGATAGAGGATGACCATTTTGCATCAACACCACTCCGATACCAGTACCACACGCGTCGGTTTCCACCACAAAGATCAGTTCAAAGTTAGGTAATGTCAGTACCAGAGCAGAACATAAGGCGTTTGTTAAATTTCTCATAGTTATTGTTGCATTGTCTGACCAGACAAAAGCATCACGTTTGGTCAAGGCTGTTAATGGACCTGCAATAACACCAAAATTCCTTACAAAGTGCCTGTAATAGCCTGCTAATCCCAAGAATCCTTGTAGTTGTTTCAAGTTGTGTGGTACCGGCCAATCTTTCACGGCTTGTAGCTTCCGTGGATCTGTTGACACGCCTTCTGCGGAGATATAGTGACCAAGATATTATTCAACCTTTGTGGTAAGGAAGTCGCATTTAGATTTCTTAGCAAGCAGCTTGTGGTCTCGCATTACGGAAAACACCATCTCAAGATGTTGTAGGTGCTCTGCCTGCGAAGAACTGTAAACAAGAATATCATCGGAAAAAATTAAAACAAACCTTCGTAGAAATTGTTTAAAGACTGAGTTCATCAAGCTTTGAAATGTTGCCGGTGCGTTAGTGAGGCCGAAGGGCATAACCACATATTCATAGTGACCACTATGTGTTTTAAAAGCTGTCTTATGCACATCTTTAGGGCACATGTGTACTTGGTGATAACCAGCCCGCAAGTCTATCATTGAGTAAAACTTTGAATGCCCGAGTTCATCTAGCAAGTCTTCAATTAAAGGAATTGGAAATCTATTCTTTATCGTGATCGCATTTAAACTCCTGTAATCTACACACAGCCGCCATGACCCATCATTTTTCTTGACCAACACGACAGGTGATGCATAAGCACTCGAACTCTCCCGTACAATCCCTTGTTGTAACAATTCTCTTACCATCTCAATTTCATTCTTTTGATGCAATGCATAGCGGTATGGTCGATGATTAACTGGATTAGCATCTGTTAATACCGTGATCATGATTCTCTCGAAAGGGTGGAAGAGATGTAGGTTCAGTAAACAAGACTGAGAAGCGATCCAACAAGTTGGTAAGCTCTTTAGTGGTCTCTGTTTCTTCCTCTGCAACTATACTATTGTAAGTACTCTGTCCTTGGTTAGTGTCTGGAGCAATTAGTGTCATCATTGCCAAATGAAGGTCTTGTTCAGCACAGTTTTTAAGTTTAGAGGCTTTAACTTCTTTAATCAATCCAGGTTTCAATCCATGTAAAACCACTCTACGTAGTCCTCGCTTGAATTGCATTTCTAACTTCTTAAAATCCCACGTTATGGGACCTAACGTCTCCAACCATTGCACACCAAGAACCATATCACAGCCTCCCAATGGAATCACCATCGCACTATCTGTAAAGGTTTCATTCTGAAATGTCCAATGAAACTCTTCAACCATTGATCTCACGTTAAGTCTGTTACCATCAGCAACTTTCACTTTCCTAGTGCCCACCTCTTTCATCTTACATCTAGTCTCTCGGCCATTTATTGATCCAAAACATTGTGTGTCGAGCCAGAATCTATGAGAATAAATAACACATTTGTGCCGTGCATACCTCGGACCTTCATAGTCTAATATTTTGCCACACCTGAAACTGCAGAAATAGAGATATGTGCCACGGTTCCTTCAGTGCTAAGTTTGTGACAATCCTCTGTTTCCTTGATGTCATCCTCATTGTCACATTCTGCAAAATACAAGTTAATATTTCTGTGTGATAATTGGTGTTCCTTGGACCATTTTTCATCGCATTGATAGCATAAACCTTTCGCCCTCCGTTTTGCCATTTGTTCCGGAGTCAAATATTTGCGACCTAACTTGCTGGATGCATCGGTTTTAAATGCAAGCACATTGTCATGTACTGGTGTTGGCAGTATTCCCTTGCCTTGATATTGTCCTCCAATCGCTCTGTTTGGTGTGCCTTGTAAGAAACTACGTTTAGGATGAGCTTTCTCATAAAGTTTACCCAATGTCAAACATTGTCGAACTGATCTTGGTGAAAACATCTTAACATGCATTTGAGTATCCAACTGAAGCCCTGCAAGATAAGCACTTACTAAATATTCCTCCGAGAGATCAAGACGAGCTCGAATGAGATCAAAGAGATGATGATAATCCATAATTCCCTCTGTTTCACGTAATTCTTTAAGTTCAGCCATCAGATCATCGTTGCCATCAACGAACCTGTAACATAACATTTCTTTATACAATTTCCTGTCAAACTTGTTACTGAAGTCCGTTTGTAGATTCGCCTGATGCCAAGAAGCTGCAACTCCATCAAAATGCATTGTTGCTAGTTTTGTCTTGAATTCTAGTGGTGTTTCATCCAAGTCGAAAAATTTTTCTACTCTGAATAACCAATCGCGTACTCCGGAACCATTGAATCTTGGGAAATAAAATTTTGTTAATCGTGTTAATGTAGAGTATTGAGTACACTGCTTTTCTTGAGTTTTGCGAACTTGTAACATCGGCGGTGTTGGCGAAGGAGTGTGATCTCCATTCAGTTTGGCCATGATCTCCGTTTGTTGTTTCATTAATTCAGCTAGTATTTTCGAAACGTTTTCATTGTTTTCTGTGATCGCAAGTTGCTGCGATGCAATCGTTGTATTCTGGTATGTAAGACGATCTTCCATTGTTTTACTCAATTCATCAATTTGAGTACGCAAGCTACCAAGATCATCGTTTCCCGTATTCGCAACTGAAGAACGAGTCTCCATGCTTTTTACCATTGTTGCCGAGGGTGTACTGGCTCTGATACCTTTGATAGAGTATTGCCGTATGACACACTCGATATTAACCAATACTAACAAGTAAAAGTTAAAGTTTCTAAAACAAAGATTTCGAAAAAGAAGAAGAAAATCTTAGATTTAAGAAATATGATGTTACAGAGATAGAAGAGATGATATACGATCGAAGAGGAAGAGAGCAATTCTAGTTTTTTGATGATGTTTTATAAAATAGAGATTACCGGTTATATAAGCAATCGAAATTCAAACTAACTAACTTCCGTTGGCGACTCTGTTCGGTTACTCTGTTACTCTGTTTTATTAGCTACCGTTACTCTGTTTTAATAGTCTTCGTCTTCATTATCCCTAACAAGAAGAGAGTAGAGAAAAAAGCTTAAACCTGATTTAGAAATCAAGAAAAATCTAGATTTCAGTATAAAGCTTTGGATCTTCCGGAGTGAATCAGAGTCTCAGAGATAGTCTTTTTCTATTTTACTTAGCTTTACTTCTGAAGCTTAAGCATAAATCAAATGTACAGCTCTACTGTCTCATGTATCTAAATAAATACTGATTATTTATTTTCAAATCTTGCTTTATCATTTTTTTTGGATAATAGGAAAAAGAACCTATGTAAATTGATTATCATTTTCTTTTTGGATAATAGGAATTATTTATTTATTTGTCAATATAAATCACAATTTTTAGAAGTAAAATATTGTTCTGTTTTCAAATGAAAAATGTTATACTTCTATGGACATAGTTTAGCACAGTGCCATTTGTTTTCTTATATTTTACGAGATTACTATTCTGAGTTTGGAGGTGTGATGCAACCATTACTATATAATTTTGTCCCTGTCGTGGACCAAACGAAGAGTCTCCTTCAACTACCGTGTCATATGGCAGTGACACATATTTAAGATGACGAGAAAAGACACGATTTGATAATGACACTCGATCCATATTGATCTTTAACGTTTTCCTGATCATTAGCTAACGCCAATGCCTTCCCAATCTTTTTTCTTTTTCTAAAGCAAGTCGGCAACGCCAAAAAAAGCTTCCACATATCCACAGATATATCCGGTTTGAGACAAACACACATTTCCAAAACCTAATAAACCAAGAGCTTATAATCATCACCAAACAAACACCACCATCATAAGGTAGTTTCAGATTAACTGGCTACAATAAAAGAGCATTTGACTGTATAATAATATTACAAAGCAAAAATCAGAAAACATATAAAGCCACAAGGATTTTACAGACCTAAGACTTTTCCCCAGGTTAGTTAGGCACCTGTTTCTCTGCATTATCATTAACCTGTTTTGCTGGGTTAACCCAGTGAGCCAGAAAGGCACTTGCAAATCACCCAGAAGCCACCATATGTTTGTTTGGAGCCGAGACAGACAGCATGAACATAAGCTGTTGAATTTGCAAAAGAGTTTGTAAAACCCATTGCATCCAAATAGTTATTCCTTTCTCACCCTCAGCCATTGTAAGGAAGTTTTAGGTCTTGTGAGTTCTGGTTAGTTTGAGATTGCTGTGGGCCTGAAAGATTTTGTGGCTGTGTGTTGTACTGTGTGAAAGGCTGCGAGTAAAGTGAATTTGGGAGACCCTGAGTCAAATTTTAGACAAGATTCATTACCATCTTTTGGCCAGAAACATGTACATATATATATATAAAGATGGTGAAACACTAGTAACAATCCTCCATTGATTAGTTAATTGTAAACGTAGAGGCAAACAAAGAATAAAGATTAGGACAACGAGTACAAACCTGAGACTGAAGATTAGGATTGTTCACACCAAACGGATTCTGTTGTCCATCGTCCTGGGATGAGTCGATAAAACCAGCCTGAGTGAAAAGACCTTGTCCTCCATGTGATATATACTCCTGCACATGCAACAAAAATAGTCTCAGATGGTGGTGTAAGGAAACTGTGTTAAAAGGAACGGACCAGTAAAATACACACCTGAGACATGAAATCATTACTTCCACCGAAGCGAGAATACCCGCCTTGAGAATTCTGGTTCATAAAGTTTCCAGGAAACGCCCCATGTGCTCTCTGTGTAGCATAATCAACAGCATATCCACCCTGTGAGGCCTACGTGACCCAAAACTCATCAAATACAGCCAACGTGAAAGGAAACAAAAAAAAAGATGGTGATTCCTAGACAAAACACTAAAAATATCAACTTTGCAGCAAATAGTTAAAGCCTTTTCCAGCCTCCTATATGAATGTAGTAGAGATTTTGAGTTTACAAGATATGCTTATCCTGTTATCCAATCCAAGCTATACAATATTCAAAACGGCTAAGAATAGAAACTCCACCTGTGTCAAAAAGTCATCCATGCTGTAAGGATCATGAGATCCCTGACTCTTAAGATCATCACCCAAGAAATCCTGGTCACATTGGCAATGAGGAGATTACATTACAGAATACAGACAAAAAGTAGAAAACACTGCAACCGTCACCAAGTAACATTAAACGAAAAGACAACCTGAGATATGCCCACCATTGAAAATCCGTCCCTGAATGCTTGGCTACCCTGAAAAGGCAACTACCGTATCAAGATTAAGACTAAAACAAAATAATAAAGGTCTAATGCTTCACAATTTAGACAGGAAAAAAAAACTTGAAAGAGCTGAGGGTAGTATTTACATATCCAGGTTGTGACAATGGACCACCAGGTGAAGGCTGGCTGTTTGGACTATCGAGGGAAAAGTTTAAACTAGGACCAATAGTTCCAACATTATGTTGAGTGGCTTGTTGGTGCAGAAGGTGGCCCCCAACTGAAGTTCCACGACCAGCTCCAAAACTGTGGTTTACAGGTTGGGAAGCATGAGGAACAGCATCAACAGGTCCACGAGTTGGTATGGCGTATGGCTGAGAAGGACCACCACCAGGAAATGGTGAAAGTGGAACCCTAGGTACGTAGCCAGCTGGGTGTAGTCCAGGTCTAGCACCATTAGGTGGGCCAGAAGGAATATAAGAGCCACCAGCTGAATCAATAGACAGAAATGTTTAAACATGAATGACTAAAGCACAATCATAAAAACACAAACACACAAGAAAAAGGTACTGGAGACACTTACCCCTTCCACGATTCCCTCTTCTGTCAGCATTAGGGTTACCCGAACCAAAATTATCATTTCCCATCATGCTAGGGCCTCCACCACAAAATTGTCTCCGATCATTGTAAATCTAACAAGTACAAAAGAGGATTAACGTTAGAATTGCCTATCTTTGTAACCTATGTTGATGGGGATCGGGGGTTCTTTCGGTACCTTTCTTGGTTTCTGAAATTGTACCATGCTCTGCTTTAAATTATTAAGAGGTCCTTCGACCAAGCACTCATGGTCCTGTCATTTAAAGGGAGTCAAAGTGCTCAAGTTAGTTTCATACAATCATTCATAATACTCAAATCAAATTCTGGGTTCAGAAGGATAACGTTCTAAAAACTCCACAAGGAAAGATTGTAACAACTGAGTGGAAAGAGAAAATGACAATAACAATCCAGTATATGAACTCATTCCCACTAACCTTGTAATGTGTCAGCAAGCCATTCCACAGAGGTTGTTTACTAAGAACCTTTGGGTTTCCGAGAATAACAATTCCATAGCGAGCACGCGTAAGTGCAACATTGAGCCTCCGAGGATCATTAAGGAATCCAATTCCCTGACAACCATAAAACCAGTAGTTAAAAGTCAACAACAATGTTTCTCAGAAGGATTCTACCACAGAGCGCCACATTGAAAAGGAAACCATTAAACAGAGTAAGGACTGTAGATTTTTATGGAAGAAAAAGGACTACACATACCTGATGCTCATTACTTCTCACACAGGACAATATGATGTAATCCTTTTCCCTTCCTTGAAAAGAATCAACACTGGCAACCTGTAGATTCGAGAGCTTGCTAAATAAAAGCAAGGATCAGGTAAACCTTGTAAAAATACACCTTGAAAATAGTACCTCAATTTCCTTGTATAGTTGTTGTCGAAGAGAACCATTTCTTGCCATGTAATTGACAATGTATGCCCTCTGTCCCTCGTATGGAGTTATCACTCCAATCTGATAAGCATGAGCAAATTTTGATTACTTCAACAGATACCAACAGAATTTACAAAAAGTTAAGAAATCCCAGTATACTCACCTGACTGGGAACAATTCCACTTTTTAAGAAGACGGTCACAAGTTTCTCCACATTGGCAGCCTCGGTTCTATTAAGATATGATGTTCCACTAGCACTGATCTCCTCTTGTCCCAGCTGAAAAGTAATAGACAAGAGAAATGAAAACTAAGATAGAGCTTGCTTTAAATGGGTACATGATGGTGATTGGTGGTTGCTAAGCCAAGATATCTGATAGACAATAATAAATGTTCTAAACTAATTCCATTGTGACGTTTGATACCTGGACATAGAAAAACATGGGCCGGTTAGGCACAGGCCACGAGAAATCAATCCCTGTTGTCTGCCTTTCAATAATTGTGACTCCATTCTGTAGTGTTCCTTCATAGAAGCTGTTGGATGGAAACTCGGACAAAGCTGGATGCATACGATATTGAACCTGAATTCAAGAATTTTATATACAACATAAGTGGACAGTCTTATACATAGTTAAAGGGAAATATAAGAAATTATCTTCCTTATTATCTGTAAAGCATAGCCAGAATAAGAAATAATGATCATTAAAAATTCTACATAACTTCCTTTAAATTTGAGAATAAATTTGAGAATATTGTCAAATAAATTTTCATTTTAGTGGTCAAATCTGCTATGCAAGAGCAAGAGTGATTAAAATAGTACCTGCAATCTGATTGGTTTAATACCAAGAAGAACAAGACGTTCAAATAGAGACTGTGCCAAACCAGCACGAGCTGCTTTCTTGCACATAATGACAGGGCCAAGCTGACAATGATCACCCACAAGAACAACCTAGTGCAAAAACACTCATGTAAGCAATCAATAGCAAAAGAAGATATCAAGTCAGTTCACTGAGAACCCTAATACCTGCTTTACCCCAAGGACCAGAGGGATAAGACACTCAGGTTCCGTTGCTTGAGTAGACTCATCAATAAGTACCTATCAAAGAGGGAGGACATGTCAGCTTCCGTACAACTAGAGATGCTCCAAATCAAGTAAATGAATGTTAACCTGTCTAAATCTAAAGTTTGACAACCGAAGATCAGCAGCACCAACACAAGTGCAGCATATGACATCGGCACTCTGGGTTACTTCGCGTTCTGTTGCTCTTTTCAAATTTTTGTATTTCTTTTCATCACTGCTTGACAGCTCACCTAGTGACAACAGAAACCAAAAAGCAAAGAGAGTTAAAGATATTGTCACTTTATTTATCACGGGATGCAAGCACAAAAAGAAACTTCAACAGATCAACTACAACGGCAATATAAACATAAATGTAGATTAAAAAATGTCAACTACACATAAGAAGCTGTGATTGTGGGACCTTGTTCATCTTTCAACTGCTGTAGCTTATGCAGTTCGCTCTTCTCAGATGTGTCAAGATGTCGTACCTACAAGAAACCACTCATATGAATTATCTTTAAAGAAAGAAAGATAATGGGCAGAGAATGAATCAGAAGGTTCAACTAACCTGGTAGTGAAGGGTCAAATGCTCTACAGGAGAACTTACAGCTTCCCTTGATTTTGCACAAAGGCGGACGACCTGGAATCAGATTAATTTGAAAAGCTTAAAAGAAAGTTTGAAAAGAAGCAATAAATAAAATTTGATGAGGCAAATTTCAAAAATGAATAATAAATAGGAGTATCCAGCGTTTTATGGAAAATCTTAGAAGAAAAAATAAACATAGCAGGTTCAAATGCCTACCTTTAAACCAGTAGCACTAATTTTTCCAGCTAGTTGGTCTACAGCAACATTACTTGGGGCACAAACGAGAACCTGTCAGGCAATAATAATAAGTAATTGTTAGTCAACTAAAAAAACATCTTCAGTGGATCAATAATAATTCGATTTACCTGCCCCTGGCCTTGTTTTGCCATGTGATACACAATTGCTGCAGAGGTCACAGTTTTACCTGTGCCAGGTGGACCTTGGATCAAGCTGATGGGCTTCTGAAGGACACTCTTCACCGCATTAACCTGCTCAAAGATACAATAGGACCTGTTAGAAAACCATTTATAGATACAAAATAAATTCTCACATTATTAACAAGGCATATGGGATCAAAACAATTCTGAAGGTTACAAGAAGACAGTAACAACAAACATTCTTCATGAACTTGATAAGCTGAAAGCAATAACTTACCTGAGATGCATTCAGTTCTGGAAGACCAGGTACACCAAAACGTCGAGGTAGTGTGTTACGAACCATCTGGACCTCAACTTCATGTCCCAATAACTGATGGTAAATGTAACTTCAAAGAATAGAAACATAGTAATTCAGTGGTTAATTAACACGCAGTAGCCAGTAGCAAAGGGACAAAGATGAAGAAGGAACTAAGCTTTCCATTGACTGACTTACCCACTCACACTTGTTTCATCCACAGCAAGATTCTTCATTGCTCCCTGCATTCGATCAAAGCTTGTACTTTTCCAAACAAAATCAACACTAAATCCATGGTTCACGTCAATTGGAACTCCCTACACAAAAGTAAGTAAGGTTGAACATATCTCCACATATCAATGTCAAAACTCAAAAGCAAGGCTAACACTGGAACTAAACCCACCTGATTAGCTCGGAGTTCAAGGGCAACCTCCTCTTGTGCCGTTAGCTTGATCTGGAGATTTTTTTTGAAAATATTAGTAAGGACCTATACATTCTCTTAACTACAGGATTCACCCTGCTAACAAAATAGATAAACCAAGAAAGAGGTATACCACATGTCCAACTGATTGCCAGGCTGGATGAGCAGCATCCCCCGAGTAGCGCAGACGTAGTTCATCACCCGGCACCAATCGTAGTTCATTTTCCTCCTACAGTCAAAAGTTTAAATCAAGCAATGTTCTAACTTCTAAATTTCTAATCAAGTCTTATTAGTGACCACTAGGTTTCAACTTTCAACCACCTTCGGGAAAACAAAGTATGCAACGCGCTTCTTGTTAAGACCAACATCCCACCGAACTGTGAGGTTTTCCTTGCTTTGAGACTCTTTCATCATCTACAGCATAATCAAAATTATAAGCCACGACTGAACAAGTAACAAAATGGACGTGACAAATAATCATAAAAATGAATTTCTAAATACACACCTTGTCATAGTCTGCTTCAAGCTTAATTAGAGGAGCAAACACATTTTGATACTGCCAACCACATTCCACCACAAGAATAAGCGTAAACGCATGATACTAACATTGACCTCGTCCCGATGAACAGAGAAATACTTGTTTTTATTTCAGAAAAAGGCTGAAAAAATCTATACCTGATAGGCATCTTCATACTTAGGTTGAACAGGCTGAGGTTCATCATCTACACCAGGTTTTTCAAGGTCTTCAAGAGTAGCATCTGGATTTGTCTTCCATAATTCCTCAATCTTGTTAATTTGCTGTGCACTAATTTGGCGTGCTCTCAGCTGTTCCTGCTCTGATGGGACCTGAAAAACAAGAATTAATAATAGCTCTCACATGAAAATAAAAGGCAAGGATAGACACTAACCTTAACAAGCCAAGGGAGGAAACACCTATCGTCAATCAAGGGACACCACTGACTTAGGTCCCAGTTCATATCCTTCAGAGCATTTACATTTAAACAAGGATCTCTACAAAGAAGAACAACAACACTGTCTGTTTTTGCCGAGATGAAACCGAGGAGAAAAACATTTCGGCACCCACAGTTATAGCATTCCAGAATAGTTTCCCCTAGCGGACTGTCTCTATGGAGACAAACCTCCTTGTGCTTTGCCCGAACCTTAAAAATAACCAACAAAATAATAAATTCTGTAATCTTAAAGAACTGGAGAAGTAATCATATAGCATACCAATAGATGGTACAGCAACCAAACCAAATCAGATAACACATCACCAAAAACTACAAAAACTACCATAAAAAGGATGGATTCTACAGAGGAAAGAAGGAAAAAAATCAAATTATAGTGACGATTACTAACCAAGTGATTCACAATATGCGAGCCGGAGGTGTTTCCCCTTGAATTGCAAAACCACTTTCTACAGGAAGCAACATTACACCTAACCACACAAGCTGGATTCGAGATACCACAATACTTACAAGCATGCTCCGTGAAATCATTCTTACCATAATCAAAACCATCATCATCACCAGTCTCTTCAAAGTTCAAATTTCCCATACCAGCAACCAATGTATCAACATGACTACTATTACTTCCACCAGCTCCACCGCGTCCCACTTTACCGCCATTATCGGCACTAGCAGACAGGGAAGAAGGTGACGAAGCCTCGGAATGATGATCCGCTGTAGCTCCTACTCCACCAAGATCGGATTGGTCAGCGATTGAGATAGAGTCAGACGGTGTTGGCCATACCGTCGATGATTCAAACTCCCGGTAATCGAACTCCGAATCACCTTGAGTATCGAAATCCAAAAAGGTATATGCGTCGGCAACCGTATCCGGCTGCGATGCCGTCTCAAAGAGATCGCTCTGTTCAGAATCCATAGAAATCAGGGGAGAAATCGAGCTCCCTGGTTAAGATCGTGTCGCTCTTCTTCAATTTTGTTTTTTTTTCCCTGTAGTGCGAGAGAGTTAGAATTAGGGTTATGCGAAGGTGAAACGAAAATGATCTAAGATACTATCGTCGGAAGAATATAACTGCATTATATATACTCTTTTATTATTTTTAATTAAAAATAATAATTTATTTATTGTCACCGGCACGGGAAAAAATTCGCCCTGGACAATCGGTTTTTTCGAGGTAATCGGATCGGATTTTCCGGTTTTCTGGGTAATTCAGAAATTAAAATTTTAAATTTCTATCGAAACTAAATCGAATAAAAAATCGGTTTATTCGGTTCGATTTTAATTCGGTTTCGGTTCATTTTAACTCAAAAAATCAATTCCAAAATTATATTGAATAATACGTTTAACCCGAAATAAACCACAAAAACCGAAAAACCCAATTTGTCTCGAATAACCCGACTTGTTTATTTACGTAACTAAAGAGTAAGTTTTGTCATTTTACCAAAGCATAACCACCAACCATCATTCATCTACGCTTCATCTCTTTATCTTCTCCATCTTCCTTTTTCTTCTCTTCCTAATTCTTATGCAGAGGTCTCCAAATCAAGTATCTCTTCATTTCTCTTTCAATTCTAATATCTTCTCCACTACTAAAATCCATACTTAATTTGGTCACAAATTTTCTAGATTTCTTTTTCGAAATGGACCAGATCTGATTTGAAACAAGATTATTGATTTGGATTTCCATGTTTAAAATAATAATTGGATTCAAATCCATTTGGTCCGTATTTGAAAAATAAACATAGAAAATTGTTGCAGTAGAACTGCAAAGGAGATGAAGTTCATCGGAGAAGATGAGGTTTATTGGAGAAGATGAAATTGGGTCGGTGTTAGTGTTGTTGATTTTTGGTTTAATCAGAAATCGAATATCGAACCAATCCGAACCGAGCACCGAATTTCTAAAATAATTTCACCGATCGGTTTCTCTCAGTGTATAGATTTCGCTTCGGTTATCGAAAAATCGAATAAATCGAACGAACGCCCATGGCGAGGAAAAATACACAAAACCGAAGAAACAAACCAAAAAATATCAAAAACTGATAAAAACCAAAAATGCAATGAATATTCAAAATATTCGGAAGTAATTATGGATCAATTTCTATGCATCTTCATGCACGTGAATTAGATCAATATTGGGCCGATATGGGCTTATTTTCAAATCCTGTGTAATTGTCTTTGGGCTTAATGAATGAAACGGATAGACAACATTAGGATAAAAGAAAACTGAAACACACAATTGAGATTAATGTGAATGTAAATAAAGTATTAAAGTCGACCATGTTACAAATAATATTGAATTGGTTCAGGAGCTTACTTGATTCGTCATATGACATTATTGTATTTTAAAGTTTTAGTAGAGCTTTGTGTGTTTGAGATCAAGACACTAAATAACTCCCCTCAATTTAGTCTTGTTCATCGAACATTTGCTAAATAAGATGAACTATATAATGTTAAAAAGTTCAATTTTGGTATAAATTAAGGACATCATGCATCTTGATTAACATTGTACTTCATCATTACATATTTACATGTTTCACATTGCCGAGCGTAAAATAAAGACATGTTTCAGTTTAAAACATCATTGCAGTTGAAGTTGATATCAACGCCACCAAAGATACTCGTACGAAATAATTAAATAATTAAAGACAGAAAAGGTGAATAATTTAAAATAATTAAATTCATATTCTTCTATTAATATCAATTAGTATATACAGTAAAACCTCTATAAATTAATAATGTTGGGACTTTGATATTTTATTAATTTATCGTTATATTAATTTATCTATAAATTAATAATTATTAATTTACAGTATAAATTAATATATTTTTCGATCTATAATATTTTTAAAAATGTTTTAAATGTAAACAATTTTTTTTTTTTAAAAAATTTGTATATGAATGCTATCAATTTTACAGTTTCTATTTGGATAGCTAATGTTCATTGATAATAGTAAAAAAATTTCGACATTATAAAATTATATCAGATGATTGTGTCTCAAACCATTTAGAAGAGGATTCAACTTATGAAAACAACATTCATGAACTTGAAATTGTGATCAATAATCTAACTGGAATAAAATATATATTAATAACATACTCAACTATTCGACTGAAAATAATTCATGTTTAGAATTTCAGAGTTTAGAAGAAATTGTAACTTATGTCTTTAATACTGATAAAAAAATTGAAGACGATATTATGACATCATTCAAACAAGTTACGCGTATTGAAACAATTATAGCGTCTAGAACTCTTTACAACCTTTAAATGCAGATCAAGAAAACAATAATAGAAATGTTTGATGCAATAAAAAAAATTAGGGATGAGCTCTAACGAGATTCAAAATTCAAGAAAATACAAGCAACACTGAAATCATATTTTACTAAATTGACGTAATTATATATGCCTATACTTATATATGTCTAATATTTATAATTATTAATTTATAATATTATTGGGACTATATTTTTATATGGGAGTTTCAAAAAAATTATTATTTTATTATCTTATCGAATTTTACTATTTTTTATATTGGCCCGAGTTGGAACCGAAAGATTTTATTAATTTATAGTGTTTATTAATTTATCGAGTATTAATTTAAAGAGGTTTTACTGTATATGGATGTTAAAAACGGGTAAAACCCCAATGGGTATCCAAAACCCATATAAATACGGACCTAAAACGGGTAGACTTGATTTTTGCGGGTTTTATTTGGATTTATCCGATCGGGTTATGGGTACCCGCGGGTTTTTAAAAAAATAACTAAATAATGTTATTTTATGATATTTTCATATATTTCTTAAAAAATCTAAATTCCTATAATAAAAATTTAGTTAAATGATACTACTATCATTTTTGTATTTTTTGGATTGAAATATATATATTATATATTTGATATTTTTATACTTAACATGTTAATTTTTATTTAAATATAATACTGTTTAATATATAAATATTATGTAACATTTAGATTTAATATATATATATATATAATTTACGTAAATAATATATTTAATATAAAATTTATCAATTTTTTAAAAAAAACATATTAAAAATAACAAAAAAAAAAATTGCGGGTACCCGTGGGTAAGCCCAAATTTTATAGTTTTTTACGGGTTATCCAATTCGGGTTTTGAATCATGCGGATAGTTTTAGTAACGGGTTTTTAATAATCAGGCTCAAAGCGGATTCGGATCGGATCAGACTAAAAAACCTAATTTAACATCTTTAAGTGTATACATCCTAATCAATCATCATCTTAGCACACAGTGGAGGATCCAGAGTTTTTTTTATAGGGTCAAAACTTAATTAATAAATTTAGAACGTATCAATATAACAATCATATTTACAAATTCAAATTTTATAATCTATATATGCATAACAACTAATATTTTCCTTTTTACACCGGTATATATATATATATTTATTATAAAAGAAAAAACAAATTCAAAAACAACCACAACCACACAAAAAATAGATAAATTACAAAAATAGAAAAGAATAAACTAAAAACAACCACACATACATAAAAACCATCCTTTACGTAACCTTTACTAAGTAACCTCCTAAGCCATGAAATAGTCGATCACAACCTTTTCTTCATCTTTGTTCCTAATTGCTTTTGACGACGATCAATCATAGGGAAGTCTACCTTGTAGACATCTCTCTCAAATTCAATCCCCATTGTTTTTTATTCAATGTCGAATATGCGATTCTCTTGTGTTCTCCTCTTCTTCCTCGTTGTTGTTGCATCAGCCGATGTAGCTATCTTGAGAACGGACTATTACAAAAAAACATGTCCTGATTTCAACAGGATCGTACGTGAAACCGTTACAGCCAAACAGGTTCAACAACCAACAACTGCGGCTGGAACACTTCGTCTTTTTTTCCATGATTGTTTTCTTGAAGGTTGTGATGCATCTGTCTTGATAGCAACTAACTCGTTTAACAAAGCGGAACGTGATGATGATCTCAATGATTCTCTTCCCGGAGATGCTTTTGACGTTGTCACTCGTATTAAGACAGCTCTCGAGTTGTCTTGTCCTGGTGTTGTGTCTTGTGCAGATATATTAGCACAAGCTACACGTGACCTTGTTACAATGGTAGGAGGACCGTACTTCGACGTAAAACTTGGTCGTAAAGATGGATTAGAATCCAAAGCTCATAAAGTTCGAGGAAATGTTCCCATGGCGAACCAAACAGTTGATGACATCCATGGAATGTTTAAGAAAAATGGATTTAATCTTCGTGAAATGGTAGCATTAAGCGGAGCTCACACCATTGGATTCTCTCATTGTAAAGAGTTTTCAGACCGACTCTTCGGATCACGGGCTGATAAAGAAATCAACCCGAGATTCGCAGCCGCTCTCAAAGATCTATGCAAAAACCACACTGTCGATGACACAATCGCAGCGTTTAACGATGTGATGACTCCAGGAAAATTTGATAACATGTACTTCAAGAACCTAAAGAGAGGATTAGGGCTTTTAGCTTCTGACCATATCCTTATTAAAGACAAAAGTACAAAACCATTTGTGGATCTATATGCAACTAATGAGACACTATTCTTTGAGGATTTTGCACGTGCAATGGAGAAACTCGGCACGGTTGGTGTCAAGGGTGATGGTCAAGGTGAAGTGAGACGTAGGTGCGACCACTTCAATAAACTTGACGTATAAGAAAGAAAAAAACAAAGTAATAATATTTCTGTTTTCTATTTGTGTGGAGAAAAAAAATGTTTGTTTGGTATATATATATATGTTTTTAAAAATATTTGTTATACGCAAAACTATGTGTTATATATAGGTTGGTATATTAATTCAAGACGATGAGATGTGAATTTTTTGCATTAAAAATCAAATTGTTGTATTAAAAATTTAAAAGTATATATAGATGTGACAAGGCACACCGGAATAGTCCAACCAACAAAGTATAATAGTTTTTTTTTTATGTTAAAATGAAAATCAAATACAATCACTATATATAGTTCTATAAAAGGTCACAGAAACTTAAAATGTTTCTGTAATTTTTTTCTAACACCTTTACCAAGTTAGTTATTAATCTCATGTCATAAAAATTTAAAACCATATAATAGATTATTTGTTTCATTTTACAAAGTTTCAAATCTGATTCTCATTAATCATCTGCTTCTCCCAAGGAAAAAAATGAAAGTCATGATTTACCTTGTTATGTTCTTTATCCTCTTGAACAGTCGGTTCTCATAACCGGTTTACATGGTGGTACATGTAAAAACTATCGAACAAATGGTCTTTGCATCCACCAAGAACGCTGCGGCGAGCTTGAACGAAATGGTTGACAAGATTCTCAAATATAGCGTGGAGAGAACCATTACGCCATTGCCTCGAGCTCTATACAGATGCTACTGTTTCCTTAAATTAATCTTTAGGTATCGTATGATTACAAAACCGCTACCATGATTATGAGTGCTGCAATGGATTCACCAGGAACTTGCAAAACTGGATTCATTGAAAGAAAAAAAGCCTCAGAAATCTCCGTTTACGGATGATACTGATGTTTTGGTTCAGATCAGATATGAGGTTTTACTAAAATTGTATTAAAACATTGGATTAAATGTAATTATATTCATTTATGTTACCTTGAAGTAATCGTCTTAATCACTGTAGAAGCAAATGGTCTTAGCCTTTTCATAATCTTCAATATATATATAGTTATCTGCATATTTTAAAGATCGCATAAGCTTTAGATAAACCGAAATCCAAAACCGATACCAAACCAAATTCTATTCAGTTCTTAATTTCTTACATGCGTGCAATGTGAAGCTCATCATCGCTATCTTCATCTTCTTCCTTATTCTTCTGATCATCATTATTGATGAGGTTGTAATTACTTGATGATCCCAACAAGTAAGGTTGATCCTTTAGAATTGAAACCTGATCCATTGGAATTACATTTCTCTTATAGTTCCAAACCAACATCGATGTGTAATCTTGAGGTGAAACTAGTCCCTTCTCTCTAATAAACCTCTTTTGCTCTTCTAATGTTTTTGGTTCATCTAGTGTTAAGTACTCAATCAAAAACTTCTCGTGTTCAGGTCTCCAATTAGCCGGAAAAGGCGAGTAATCGGTTTCTGGAACAAGAGACATTCTTGTATAAACAAGTCCATCAACCGATTCAGCAAGACCCATACTCAATAGATTGTGATACTCTGGTGATTGACCTTTCTTCTCTTTTAAAGGACGGCTCAGATTTCTAGCACCGATCTTGTACACTTTTGCTCGTGATCTAAGCTTATATTTTGCAGCATAAAGCTTAGCCAACGAACCTCGGATTATATAAGAGCAAAAATTCACAATCTTTTTTCGGTTATCTGCAAACCGATACCACTCTGCAACTGTAGTCAAAAACTTGTTCATCTGATTATTAGTATGAGCTTGAGACGCATGAAACATTCTAAAACAAGGTTGTGGATCCGGATCACGATCTCCTTTTATAAAGTTCAGCTTTCGAAACTGTTTGATGCATTGTTTCAAACTGGCTGTAACAGATAAAAGCGTTCCCACGCCTTTTTCGCTTATGATCTTCCCTCCTGTTGCAGTATACCTCAAAGTCGGATAAACAACTCGGCGACACAAAACATGATCAAGAAACATTATACCTTTGGTTATATGTTCAATGGGAAGATTCTCATTATCGAGTCTAAGCATATACTTCTGATCAACAAACTCAATCAGCTCTTTCCTTAACGTTGCAGCATCAGCTCGAGGTCCACGAACTCCTATCAAGATATGACCTCCATATCTCACATAATCCATTTTCCTTGTTTTATCAGGACCGCTTGTAGGAACAAATTCAGGCCAAGAAGTGTTACCTTGATCCGCTTCTCCTTCCGGGTTATTCCATATAACATCGCTTTTAGAAGGCCGGTAAAAATCTTTTACTTTCGACTCCATCCACCGATCCAACTCATCAAGACATACATTAACCAAAAGAGGACTAAGAATCCCGCAATGTCCCCACTGAGGAGACTTACCAGCTTCTTCAGGGGCAAAACCGAAGAACGTCTCTAACCAATAAGGATCAGGCTTAGGCTCATCATCAGCCAAAACACGTTTCTTCTGATACTTTCTTTTAGTAGTCTTCTTCTTCACTCCACCATCTTCAACCTTACTCGTAACAACAGGCGTAACCAAAGCAGACTTAATCAAATCAATAACTTTCTTATCTCTAACATCTCTTATTAAAGAACTAATCACAAAACCAGCTTTCATTCCATCCAAAACAACACTCAAATCACCTTTAACATACCACAAATAACCCGCAAAATTCCTCCGAATAACTCTCAAAACCGTATGAGCAGTTCTCCCAGGTCTAAACGCAAAGGACTTGTGAGAGAATCGAGACTCGTAAATGGGTTCCAAAATCATCAACAAAACTTCTTGAACAATCCTATCTTGAAAAGGAGTAGGTTGAGTAGTAGTTAAAATAGCTTTAATCTTCCTCTTAGATAAAGACTCATACTCAGTTTTATCTCTTGGAGATTTAATATAAAAATCCAAACGAGCTCCCCATTTAAACCTATCATCAAGAACAGAGTTTCTTAAAGCTAATAGATTCTCTAAAGCTGATCTTTGAATTGAGCTACGAGGAACATAAGCACCTAATTCATCACAACAAACTTTTTGATACGCTAATACCCAAAGCTCGAATCTACGGAGGTATGAGGTTAAATTGGTAGCAGTTTTATCAGGTTCTTTGAAATTCTCAAGCCACATCTGAGAACAAATTGAAACTCCATCTTCTTTTAATAGATTTGAAGGATCATCTGGACCAGATGGTGATGATTGTTGTTGTCGTCGTTGAGGGGACAAGTATGAGAGATATCGGGAGAAGTTAGGGTTGTGAGTGAAGCAATAAATGTTGTTGGTATAAGCATAAGTAGAAAAAGGTTTGAGCCATTTGTGAGGATTCAAAATCGAAAAGCTTCTACGCATTTTGGTTATGGAGAAATGAGTTCTGAAGATGAACGATTGAGTTAGATAGAGAAATCAGAAGGTGATGGAATTTGAATTGATTGATGGAAGCTTGGCGTTCTTCAGAGAGACAGAGACAATGGTGGAAACCTATGTTAAACCCTCCTGAAATGGATTTAGGCTTTGATGTAAGCAAACGAGTTGGACCTTTGATTATAAGCCCAAATATTATAGGCCCAATAGATAACAGTTTGAACTGTTGATAACTTGAAATGTATCTACGCTGTCTCTTGTTCGTTCTCTTAAATAACAGTCTATTACGGCCCAGACCAATATCAGTTGCAGCGAAAACGAAAGCTGTGCCTGTACGCTGTACCGTTACGGCTCGGCTATGTAAACCGGTTTAACCGTTTTCAATCCTCGGTTTAGATAAATAATGCATGGACCTTTGTCTAGTTAAAAATGCATTGGCATGCAAGGAACTTAATCATGGTGTAAATCTATCAATATTACTGATTTTTAATATGCAAATTCTGATGAGATATTAATCACTAAATGAGTCTGCATTAAATACCAGAAGCCAACAACTTAAAAAGATGGTTGCGAGCAAATAAAGCAAAATATTTTAAAAAGAGTCAAACGAAGTCGAAAGTCAATACCCGAACCAGCTACGCTTTTTTTGTTTAAACCGAAAAAGCGGTTAGACCGATAAATCCGGTTCAGAAAAAAAGAAGTCAACACTTTCAACCTGGTGCGCTCTTGACTTCCTCTAAACCAGTTTGACTCTTCCAAAACATAAACCGAAAAGTACCTAAAAGGCTTACCCATTATTTACCCAAACTACCCTCAAAGCTATAACCGAATTACCTCCGAACCTCCCTCTTTTAACAACAAAGTTACTATGTTACCCCTAACTCGGGATAGCTCTTGAGATTGAAAGAGCAAAGAGGTTTAGGGGTAATTCGGTCAGGTCCTTAGTTAACCTCTTGTTTAGACACGGCGGAGGAAGATTCAGTCACCGGCGTAATGGTGTTGCTCAAAACGGAAGTGATCTGATTGACGATGGAGCAAAGGTGGTTATTGATTGTAGTGACGGTGGAGAGATTTGGTTTCGCGGTTGGAACATTGCTCGCCAAGACTTGAATCCCGACGGTAAGAAGACACGACGGCAGAGAATGCGAATTGACGGAAATACCCTCAACATGAACAGGAGGAGCAGTCACAGGGACAATAGAGAAACCGAGAGGTAAAATCGGAAGTGTTGAAGAGTCTTCACCGTTCATCGCGAGCTGAATTGAGTCAACTTCGACGGAGGAGTAGACGATTAAGCTACCGGAGTTATCAATACAGCTCTCTTGAAGCATCAGCTCTACATTATGCCATGAATTACTCGCTACCTATAAGTAAAACCACAAAAATCTAATATTCAAATTTATGCTCATCCCTAAACTTAGGGTTTTAAAATTAAATCATATAAACTTACATTGATTCGAAGAAGAGAGATGCAATTTCCAGGATGTGAACCATTAGCTATATGAGCAACTTCATGAGGTGAGTTACCATTGAACAAAACCTCAAGCTACAAAGAAAACAAAATTGATTCAAATTTGATCACACATATAGTTTTAGCCCTAATTGATGATCTCACGTAGGTCCGGGCAAAAAACCCGAATCCGAACTGAAAAAGAGAAACCGAATCGGAACTCGAAATATAAAATATCCGAATGGGTACTAAAATTTTCATACCCAAAAACCCGAATCAAAACCGATAGGTATCCGAAATACAATTATATACCAATATAAACTCAAAAATATCAATTAGTTTAAAATTATAAAAATTAATATACTCAATATAACTGAATATTTTTAATTTATTTGTTATATTTGCGAAATTAAATAAAATTTTTGTTCAAGTATTTTAAGTAAAATTTAATAAATATTGATTAGTAAACATGATATTATCTGAGCTATATTGTATTATGATATTTTTAGATATTTACATATACTAATATTTATTTTCAGATTTTTATATGTATTATTTGTTAAGAACCAAACCCAACCCGAACCGAATCCGAACCCAATCCGAAAAAATATAGGTATCTATATGGATAAAAAATATCTCTATCCAAAATACCCGAACCCAGTCGGATACTACCCGAACCAAGTATTGGAACGCCCAGGCCTAATCTCAGGTTTTGAATCAAAAACATATATAGAGAAAGAGTCTTAGTTTTTATTACCAGAGATTGGTGATATTGATCACGGAGAAAATCAAAGACATGATGATGAGAAAATGGAAGCCAAGTGGTTGAAACAGCACAAAGAACTACACCTATAGGTTGACCAGGTTCACACATTTTCCTTGTAGTAATCCTAACTGTGTCCTTTGTTGTCTCAGACAAAGCAGTCCAAGATTGTCCATAAGCAGTACTTATATTAACACAGAATGTTTTCACCATCCTTTGCGATAACCTCATTATGTTCCTCCTTCCTTGAGCAGATCCAATCACTACACAACATAAACAAAGAGATTTAGTCATTTTAAAGTTTAAGGGTTTAAAAGTATTTAGGGTTTTTAGAATACTAGCCTCCAAGATTGGTTATGTTTCTAGCCATTAGACTAGCATTCCTCTCGCATTGTCTTTGCAACTCATCTAGCCAACGGTTAGCTCCAAAAGCTATTCCGGTTTTCACATACTCTGCGAATATCTCGTGAACATGCTTCTCCATAACTTGAACATGCTCAACCCACTTGACTTGTGAGTATCCATTAGGCATATCTTGAATGATACACCCTGAAGGTTTTCTCTTATACTCATTACCATTCAATGGTTGGATTTGGTCATGGAAGCTATCGATTGGGAAATCTACGATTGCCCAGTTTCCGGTTTCCGAGTTTTGTTCAACATACCGAAGAAAATAAGCTTCTCGAGTTGGAACCAGTGGTGATAGTACTTGAAACTCTGCATACATCTTGTAAAACATAACAACATAGAAGCTATTAATAGTGTTTGTATCATTAGTTTTGCTGATTCCGAATCGAATTAGTTACTTATAAATTACCAGTAGAAGAGAACCACTAGCTCCAGAAACTCCAGATGAAATGATTTGAAGTGTTTTAGCCCTAGCCACGATTGAACAGAACATATCTGACCATTTATCCTTCAATTCAAGAAAAAAATGTGAAATTAATTGATAATCCAAGATATAAAAATCAGAGCCGTTTGTGAAAGGTTTAATTACTACTTACTGCGTTTAGAAACGCGTCAACTAGCGTTATGCTGTTCATGATAACAACTGCGTTTGCCTTTGAAGCTTCTCTAAGAAAATCTCCTTTGTTATGATTCTCCATTGGCCAAGAGAACAACCTCATGTACTCTTCTTCGTTCAGACACAAAATCTCGTCAGATTTCTTCTTAATCCACAAAGGTTCCTCTGTGTTACACATTTTAGTCAGTTCTTGGACGCAAGAGACAGCGAACTCCATAGCCATAACCTTTTCTTCATCCGCAAGTAGCATGTTGTTGTTAGGTTGATTTGGGAAGTAACAAGCTGTGTCTTGTGGAGGAAGCTGCAGCATCATGTCCGAACATGGATTTTCTTGAACGTTCCCAGCGTATACGCTCATGTCTAGCTCCAATGAAGGCTGATGATGAGGGAGTGTCGGAGAAGGAGTGATCAACTGCTGAGATGATGACATGGGTTGCATCGGACGGCCAGTGTATCTTGAAGCAATGCTACATACACGATCAAGCTGTAGAACACATCAAATTTAAAATCATACTTTGATTTCTTAATTGTATGTTTACTGTTACGCTTAGCCTAGTGATATATGCATATTGTATTTGAAACATTAACGAAGCAAAATATCAAAAGGTGTTAATACGTACCTCTTCACGGAGGCGACAGTTTTCGATGTGGAGTTCATTGAAAGGAATATCACCGAGAACCGTAGGACCACCGCAAGAATGACAAGAGAGGCATCGTAGCTCAGTGTGAAGATGACAATTCTCAGCCTTAAGGTTATCATTGTCTGCCCTTAACATCACATTCTCTGCTCTGTCTTGTTGAGCCTATATATATTGATTCATCACATTTTATAAATGTTAATTATTTTGTCAAAATAATTATAAATTTAATTTTAACTTTATTTGAAGATTATGTAATAATACATAGTTAATAGATTAAAAATGATAAAAATAAAGTGGTGAAATGAATTATATATAGATGATGATACCTTCATTTGGGTACGCCTATTTTGGAACCAGAACTTGACTTGTCGAGGCTTGAGACCAAGTTCCTCGCTTAATCTTTTCCTTTGTTTGTCGTCTGGGTGAGGGTTTGCTTTAAACAACCTACAAAAAAAATTGATTTTAATCACTACTTGTATCAAAAAGTCTATCTTCAATCATGCATGAGATCTATAAAACAGCAAATGTATAACTAAGCTAAACGAATTCATATAGTTATTAAACCAAAATTTTCAAAAACCAGATTGAGCACACTCATGAAGTGGATAAAATTAAAAATAAAAAAACGAAAAGAGAAGAGTATATACGTTTCCATTTCTTGGATCTGACGATTAGTGTGTCTGTGGTAACGTTTCTTCTTAGCCGGAGGAGGTTGTTCATCATCTTCAATTTCATTAAAATCGTTACCGGACTTTGGATCTTCTGCTTGTTCACTACTCGACCCGAATGACCCACCCACCGACCCGTTGTCCATCATCTCCTCTACTGTTCCATCTCCCATCATCATCATCATACTCATCATTCCACGTTCCTCCTTCTAATACAATCATTAATTATTCAAAAAATGTAAAATGCAATATACTGGGAATATATATATATAATAAATAATATTGTAGAAGCTTTAACAAACCGGGATAACGGAAGAAAATGAGTTGAAAGGAATGAAATTAAAATTAGGGTTTTGCATTGTCGCCCGAGAAGAAGAAGAAGACGGAAGTGGAGGAGAAGCAAATCTGTTGTCTGAAGTCATCACATTTCCTTCATCGATTGTCAACATCACTTTGGATCAAATAAAAAAACCTAATGATTACAAAAAATCACAGTTAGGGTTTCTCTTAATAATCTAGAGAATAAGAATTCAAAAAGAACCAATGCATGGAGGAAATGCAGAACTATTAGAAGTAATCTCAAATGCAAATACAGAAAATAAGCATGGAAAAGCAGATTTAATTACCAGAGACTACAGCTAGATCGATTCATAGTTCACAAAATATTTTAAATTAAATGCACTAAAACGAAACTGATAAAAAACATTTATTGCTTATGAAATCTTTTCGATTTTTTTTTAAAGAAAAACATAATAAAAATAATTAAGACACTATCTGACCATTCATTATAAAAAATGGATTGAAGAAAAAATCTTTAAACAAAAAAAAACGTTTATGGGAAAATATAAAAATATATTTTGATTTTCTCCAGAAAGAACATAAATGGAAGAAGAACACAACACAAATAAAAATAAAAATCTTCAAACAAGAAAAATAAATAAATTTTCGTTCACTTTCTCTTGTTTCCTCTTACTTTCTCACCTTGTTTAGCTTCAGAGAAAATGAAAGCAAGAAAAAAAAAATTTTCTTACTAAACTCAAAGAGATTTGAAAGTGTGTTTTTTTTCTCACTGTCTAAAAGTATTTTTTCTTGTTCAGAGTATCTTTCCTTATGCAATAAATGGAGGAGTAAATCTCTCATTAAGTACTTACCGGACTACAAGGGTAAACGGCGACTTCAGTTTTAACGGCGTTATTTGAACGCATAAAAAAAACGTTCAACAGCTTCCGTGTCACCACTACGTGGAGCTATATGACTGGGACTACCATACGTTACCTCGAATTAAGTCAAACCGTTTTTAGTTAAAGTCAAAGTTATAATTGACCACGCGTTAACCGCGTGCGTGTGCTGCATTATTCTATTTTGTCATTAGTGCTCTATTATTTTGCTTAAAACAAAAGTAATAAGAACAAGTGTTTTTTTTAAAGAAACGTAAGTCATAGCAATGTTAGCACGACAACTGCTATCTATGATCAAATGACATACTTTGTCTTACACGATACATCTAGAGTGAAAGAGTTTCTTTTTTTGGGCGGTGTCCTCAGTGACTACTTGAGTATTGAGAGCTCTTAGGATTACTAAGGACTCTCCTTCAGCAGCATACTCAATGGTTTCTTCCACTATGTTCTGTTCTTCATCATCAAAAGATTCATAACCTCCACTAGGTAGTGCTACCATGGCTCTTGGATTAGGACATTCTCTGGCTATGTGTCCGGTCCCTTTGCACCTGTAACAGCTAATAGTTCTGGTGTGGTAAGGAGTAGAAGACTTACCTTGCTCCTGACGAGTGTCCCTATAATTTTCAGCAGACTTACTTTTAAACCGGGATTCCACATCTAGGGTCTTACCTTTATCTTGGGCTGGTGGCATGAAATGGGGAGTTAAAGTACTCTAGGACAGGGCGGTGGACTTTGGCTTGGTCTTCTTTTTAATATGTGCTTCTGCCTGAATAGCCAAGTGTACCAGTTCATGGAGCTGATAGTATG
>KE156411.1:7366-34323 GCA_000411055.1 Leavenworthia alabamica
AAAAATAAAAACATTAAAATCCGTGTATAATTCGGTTTATTTCGGATAAACCGAAAAACTGAAATCTGAATCCGAAACCGATCCAAAACCGATCCGAAACCAAAAAATATTTAATCCATAAACCGATCGGTTTTAACATTTAAATCGGTTCAGTTTTAGTTCGGATTTTTTGGATCGGTTTTCGGATTTCGGATTCGGTTTCGGATTTATGCCACCCCTAATCAAAACGAACAAAACCTTGTTAATCAATCATTCATGGAGATTGGGTGATGTATGATGAACAACTTGTTGCATTTTGCCAACACAACAAACAAATAATTTAACATTTAATGATTATCTTGATATATATATATAAAGCTCGATGAGTATTTCAATGGCTGACATAAGATGATCAAGCACAATCACATATTTATTATTTTTAGTAACAATAATAAAAGACATATATGCCGATTCAAAATGGGTTGATACTACTAGTAGATGCCTAAATAAGAATATTTTTTGCGTTTTATATACGAAAGCAATAGAAAACGCCTTTATATATATATATATATATTTATATTCGGCTATATCTAATTATATTGTTGTTTAACAAATGAACTGAAGTTTTTTTGATAAAAATGAACTTCAGTTTGTTGCATAAAGGTTACTTTTATAGTTTAAGTCATCATGATTACGTAATAGTGTATTGTAAGTTTGTAACTTACGAAAGCGAAGTTGTATATTTATAACAAAGCAAACGAAAACGCTTTTGTATTTATATATATCAAGTTTTAAATTTTATATATTCAGTTACAGGAAATATTCTGAATATTATTCTTCATGAATCATATTTTTTATTTAGCAAGTAAACTTAAATTTGTTGTCTATTGGTTTTGTTTAATCAAAGTTGTCACGATCTATTGGAACCGAATTGTAAGTTGACAATTAAAAAACTGAAATAACTTCCAAACATGGCCAGTTTCACGTAGGATCTAGCTTGGCCACCAAGCCTAGATCGTTACAGAATTATTTTTTTACACTGTAATTATATTATTATTATTTTAAGTTATTCTCCACCAATCCCAATATTATCGGCTTCGTATATTCCTTTTTTTCATTTAATTTTAATTTATGATGACTTTTCAACGGATGACACGTGTTAAAGCATACGTTTGCCAAATTCGACTTGTCCACCGTCACATTCGTCGCCAGTCTCTACAGATCTCCAGGTTTATTGGTGTTAGTGTTTCTACAAACAGATCTTCACCTCAGCGGTTGAATCGACAAAGCGAAAATGAGAAATTTTAGTTTCTTCGAGAGATTCTCTAAAGCTTTCCAGGATCATCCTTCTCTCGCTAGGATTATCGTCGTCTCCACGATTAGGTCTTCTTCAACGATTCATAGCTCTCTCTTTCAATTTTGTGTTTATTTGTTTATTTTTTGCGATTTTCGCTGTGTTCGTTTGATTTTATATTAGTTACAGTTTTTGCTTGAAGGAATTACATAGTAGAGATTCTTATTCTCCCGGAAAAAATTATCGATTGAACATATTCTCTATTTTGTATTATTCACGCAACGCTTGCTTTTTTCAACATTCTGAATCTCCAGGAAGAACGCATTTCATATTATTAACAGTCTGATTCACTGAAACTCATCATCGATCGTAATCTGGATTTGTAAATTTCGTTTAGGCGTTTATGGTAGAAACTCCCTATAGTGCTTATATTTTTGTTAATGAAATGAGGGTCGATTTCTCCAGATCTGTGATTTGTATAATGTTGATCTGTGTCTATAAAGCGAAGAATTCATTCAGATTTAGAATTTTACTGATGGATATATTGTTATAGTGGTGGTGGACTTATAGCCTATTCTGAGGCAAATGCAACATATGGCACAAACGGTGTTGAAACTGGAACCAGGAAGAAGAAGATTGTGCTGCTTGGAACTGGATGGGCTGGAACTAGTTTCTTGAAGAATTTGAATAATTCTTCATATGAGGTTCAGATTATATCGCCTCGAAACTACTTTGCTTTCACTCCCTTGCTACCTAGTGTTACTTGTGGAACTGTTGAAGCTCGTAGTGTTGTTGAGCCAATTCGAAACATTGGACGAAAGGTAATTTTGCTGTAAATATGGATAAGTCTATGTTGAAATTTTGTCTTCTTTTCCTGTTCTGCTTGCTATAGTCGAGAAGGTAATAATGCTCTAAATATGGCTAAGATTATGTTGAAAATTTCTCTTATTTTCATGTTCTGCTTGCTACACTACTCGATTATATTTCTCTCAAACATATTATCTTGAGTAGACTGACTTGAAAATGCTGTAACAGTAAACAAACTTGTGGTATACTAGCAGATCGTTGTTTTAGGCGTATAAGTTTTTTTGGTTATTGATGCTTCTTGTATTTACAAAGTGTGATATTGTCTTTTGTTGAAAAATTGCCAATGCACACTCGTTTTGCTGTTGTGGCAAACAGAAAAATGTTGATACGTCTTACCTCGAGGCAGAATGTTTCAAAATTGATCCAGCAAGCAAGAAAGTTCACTGCCGATCCAAACAAGGCCTTGCTTCAAATGGAAAGAAAGAATTTTCTGTTGACTATGACTACCTTGTAATTGCTACTGGAGCTCAGTCTAACACCTTTAATATACCAGGAGTGGAGGAGAACTGTCATTTTCTGAAAGTAAGTTTTCATGGCTCTCAATTCCTTTTTCGCTCCACCTTTTTGTAAGAAATGAAAGTATATATTCACTGGTCATTTCTATGGATTGTAAATTTATGAGGCTTTTATTGCTTTCTTGTAGGAAGTTGAAGATGCTCAGGGAATCCGTAAAACTGTAATTGATTCCTTTGAGAAGGCAAGTTTACCAGAACTAAGCGATGAAGAGAGGAAGAAGATCCTGCACTTTGTGGTTGTTGGAGGTGGTCCAACAGGTGTTGAGTTTGCTGCTGAGCTGTATGATTTTGTTAATGAGGATCTAGTCAGACTTTATCCTAAAGCCAAAGGTCTAGTGCACATCACGCTTTTGGAGGCTGCAGACCACATCCTCACCATGTGAATTTCTTGCCTCTAATCTTTATGTTTTATGTTTCTAAAAAAAAACTTGTATAATATGAAACTTATCCTTCACAGGTTTGACAAGAGAATCACTGAGTTTGCGGAAGCAAAGTTCAGCAGAGATGGTATTGATGTGAAACTTGGCTCAATGGTGACCAAAGTGAATGAGAAAGATATATCTGCTAAAACCAAAGGAGGAGAAGTTTCCTCAATTCCTTATGGAATGATTGTTTGGTCAACTGGTATCGGAACTCGTCCTGTGATCAAAGATTTTATGAAACAAATTGGTCAGGTAAAGTATTGTGCTTAGATAAACTCACACACTACAATCTTCAAAACATGTTTCATCAGCTCATTCCGAGAAATTACAGGGTAATAGACGTGCTCTGGCAACTGATGAATGGCTTAGGGTTGAAGGATGTGATAATATATATGCCCTTGGTGATTGTGCAACAATGAACCAGCGCAAAGTCATGGTAACTAAACCCTTCTATGTATTCCCAAACTCTTGATTAATTTTTTTGTATTGTAAACCAAAAACATCATTGGTTTATTCATGTTCATGTTACAGGAGGATGTTTCAGCTATTTTTAGCAAAGCAGACAAAGACAATTCTGGAACACTAACTCTGAAAGAGTTTCAAGAAGCAATGGATGACATTTGTGTTAGATACCCACAAGTGGAGTTATACTTGAAGAGTAAACGTATGCGTGGCATTGCAGATCTTCTAAAAGAAACTGATGATGGATCAAAGAAGAACAGTGAACTGAAAATCGAAGAATTCAAATCAGCTCTTTCTCAAGTTGACTCACAAGTGAAGTTTCTTCCAGCTACAGCACAGGTAATAATAATAATAAGTCACAGTTGAATAAAACACACACTTGTTACTCAATTTGTAATATGTGAATAAGGTGGCTGCACAGCAAGGAACATACCTAGCTAAATGCTTTGATCGTATGGAAGAGTGTGAGAAGAATCCAGAAGGTCCCATTAGGATGAGAGGAGAAGGTCGTCACCGTTTCCGTCCCTTCAGGTTAGCCCCTCCCAAAGCTACTGTAAACTCCGGTTTAATGATTGTAATCAAAACAAGGATTTGGTTAATGACCGGTTAAGTGAAGATGGAATTGGTTTGGGTAAAACAGGTATAGGCATTTGGGAAGCTTTGCACCATTAGGAGGAGAACAAACAGCAGCAGAACTTCCAGGAGATTGGGTTTCCATAGGACATAGCAGTCAGTGGCTTTGGTATTCCGTCTACGCCAGGTAACTTTTTTTTTACTTCTTTTTTTTACTACACATTGTAAAATGGTTTCAAATTTTTTAACTTTTTTTTTACAGTAAGCAAGTGAGCTGGCGCACGAGAGTCCTAGTGGTTTCAGATTGGATGAGGCGTTTCATATTTGGCAGGGATTCAAGTAGCATCTGATTTAAAAACCCTCAATTCATCGTACACGTGCCCTCATACGTCACGCTTTAACCCTTCTCAAGAGAAAAAAAAAGTTTTGATTTTGTAATAAAATAATGACCATAAGTAGCAACAAGGTGAGATTGCTTTGTCCCTTGGCCATGTCTTTGCCAGTCACTATCTGTTTTTTTGCTTAATATTTTCTTGGTGGTCTTTATATATCATACTTTTCGTAAAACTTTTTTTACTCGTCTTCGTTCCTTGTTCTTTTTTTTTTAATTAAAGTATCTTCGATTTTTATTTAAATATTAGGCAATATGATATAGAAAGAGTTGACCTGTGTATTTATTTTCATGATAGAGTCGAATACATGTATGTCCAAGAACCGTATCAATGAATCAATAACGACATAAGAGATAAAATAATAGATTGCTGAGTCCGTATCTAATGTCGTGGATTTAGCATCCATTGTTTTTTTTTAGTTGGTATATGGATGGTTAAATAAAAAAAAATTATTTAAGAAAATGTAACAAGCGACAGTATTGTTTTCTCATTAAACCCTACTAGATACGTAAAAGATTTTTTTATAAGTATTATAGAATATTGAAGAAGTTTAAACATCTGTAACGCTAATAATATCAGTGAAACCAACTTTGTTGCGAAGCAGTATAGCGAGACAGGCAGCATCAACTCCTTCTCCAATCACCACTACTTTGTCTTTCTGTTCTCCTTCTAATCCCACAAACGTCACTCCTGTTCCATTTTTATTTTATCAAAACTTTAGATAATTAAAACTACTATAGTTTTGCTACATAACACATAACCAAATACCGGTTCGAGATATTAACTTTTTGTTTATTATTTATTTTGCAGTGTTACCAATCAAAATCTTGTGAAAATTGAGGTAAAATGGGATAATCTTACCCGTGGTTTTGGCTCCGATTTTAAGAGCTTTTGTACGACATTTTTGGCACCTCATATTAACCGACAACACGATCTTCTGCTCATGAAAATTTCAATATTTTACAACTCTAATATAACTTTATTTTCTTGAAACAAATATTACTATAACCTAGGTTTGTCCTTAAAACCTTCCATATATATATAGACTTTTAATACACGTAATCTTTAACGTACCTTGGCCATATCTATAAAACCTCTTTGGAGAAAATGAAATCTTTTTTTTTTTTTTTGCCTACTGGTTTAAGTAGCACATGTATTATATAAAGAGTATGTCTCTCTTTTTTTTGTGTCACATAAATTTCTCAAACACCTATACACGTATTTTGTGTAATTAAGGAAATTACAATAGAAGTTTCTTTGCAACTGCTTCGTAGCTAAGTCCTTATTTATTGTATTAATGTTGACGTTAACGTAACTGAAAAAACATACAATTTCTTAGCTTGACTAGTGTGACATGAGAGTCATCGAACATGTCAAAATTATTGTAGCCTTCTTCTACGCGGGCTAGACTTGGTCATGCATAACTATAAGAATAAACTTACAACAGTTCTGGTCGGGCCGGCTATTAAGTAGCAAGACTAAAAACGACAATTAAAGTGGTCCATTGTTTATATTTTTATTAAAAATATGTTATTCTCTTGCATACCATCAAATTAAATTTTATTTTTATAAATACTATTAAAATTAATTTAAATAAAATTATTATTTAATAATTTAATTAATAAAATTTAGATTATATTTAAAAAGATTATACAATAAATAATTAACTCAACCACTAAATACTCAATGCAAACAATAAAAACTAAAACCAATTACTAAATAGTCAATCTTAACATTAAATTAAAAATATAATTTTAATAAAAAATTAATATTTATATATAATTAAAAAAAATATAATTTTATCTTATAAACTATAAATAACGGTATTAAAACAATACTCTTTAACGTAAATATTAACATGAAACAAACTAAAATCAAAACAAGTAAAAAGTCTTTAAAACAAAATCTTATTTTTCCGCCGACTGATGGAAGTGAAGAGCCTATGCCACGTAGTATCAACCCTTCATCGCTGACTGACACGTGTCCTATAAATTGCTAACGTGGACTGCTGGTTACGAGGCTATGTTATTGGGCTTACAGGCCCTCTGATTTAATATTGGTTTGTTTCTTTATTTTTTTTGTGAAAATCGAAATGCCCATTGGGCTGTATACTCAATGCCTTTAATGAAAGTATTTGGTCGACAAAAAAATAAAACAAATCTTATTTTTCTTCGTACAACACATTTTGATTTGGCACAGAACCAAAATAATAAAATATAACATACTGTCTTACACACACACATTTTTGTCTTGGTGATCTATTTGCCTTCAAGCCCAGAGTTTGAAGCTAGTCTCTACTCATCCTTCTTGTTGCTGTGCAAGGTATCTCTCTCGGCGTTGCTTCTGGTAAATTACACAAGAAGATAAAAACACATTAAACATCAAAGTCACAAAACAAAAAAAATGAAGATTAAGCTTTAATAAGAACATGTAAAGAACCATGTTACACACCCATTCATCAATCACAAGTCCTTCTCCAATTGGCTTTGGATTAATAATATTACTCTCTAATGCTTTCTTCCTTGCTTCATCTGCTTCATCCGCTTCAGCTAATTGACTCTTAAGTTTCTCCAACATCTTTAGAGGGTGAAATGTTCCCAATTAGTTCACAGATAATGGCTACAAGAACCTAAAGAAGAAGAAGAAAGACTCACAGGGTTATGGCTTTTCGGATCCAAGAATACAACTCGCATTACTTGCTCTTCAGAAACATGATCTTTATGCTCATCAAACTACAAAAAACATCACAAGATCATCACAATCCATAACAACAAAAGTCTCTTTTCAGAATCTGACCATTTTATCACATACCAGCTCAGGCATATAGTCTATTGAGACTTTCATCTTCAAACTCATGATTTTAAATTTAACTCCACTCTTTAGTTCCATTGGCTTTTCATTACTCTCAAGAGGCTCAACAAACTTAAATACTAACAAGAAACACAAACAGTCAAGGCCAATAATCCAAGTACCAATTAAGCTCAATCAAACAGATTACAAAAAGCAACAAAAATAGATATAGAAGCTAATACCAGTTGCGATAATTTCTTGACCAGGAGCAAGAATAGAACCAGCTGGACGCATGAAGCAACTCTTTGGTTCCGTTGTTTGAAACTGAAGAAACCAATAGAATCAACACAAATCATAAAACCAATGACAAAAACCCTAATTCAAAAGAGTTTTTTTTTGTCTGGATCAAATTTGTTTGGATCAAAAACAAAACCTTAAAAGCTACATGTGACTTGGTCGTGTTCTTAATCTTAATAGCACTCTTCACTTGCTTCCCAGGTTCATCTTCAAAACAAAGTTTAATAAAAAGTGAATCTTCAAAATTTGACAAGACTCTAAATTTACTTTAAATTTATTATTTTTATTATCTAGAAATAAGTCAATTAAGAAGTCAACGTTATCATCTACCTAAGATAAGAGTAAGTAAAGCTCACAAGGGAAGTAAAGTTTGGCTGGAGGATCAAGTTTTAATCGACGTTTTGTTGGAAGAAGTGATCTCGCTACAGATGATATTGAAGGGATCGTGGCTATAGATTGATGATGGTTTTTACTTAATCCTTGGACTATAGGAGGTGCGTGATATTGGAAATGGCGAGATTGATGAATGTAAGGTTGATTCAGATGTGAAGACGAAGATGTAGCCATGGAAGAGGATGAGGAAGTAGCTTGAGCGTTTGAGTTTCGTAAGGGATGTTTGAATAAGCTCCGACGTCGAGCATCGGAATCGGGTTTTTCCTCTGTTATAGCCATCGGAGAATCGGATGTGAGAGTGTAAAGATTACAGTGGATTTAATGAGTTGGTTTCGCGTCCGGAATTGGTCGAGGAGAAGGAGAAGTTAAACGTAGTGGATAGAGCGTTTGTGAAAACCGCGTTTGTGGTAATTGCGTTATAGAGGAAAGTGAAACGGTTAGATTTGTAAATAAGTTTTCACTAGCGGTAAAAATAGTGGAAAATTGATGTCTAGTAATAAGCCATAAATGTAATATCACACGTGTCCTCGTGTTATTTTATGATTATAAAATAACATTTATTTGTGTTTTAATTTATATTCCATGGAAAATGAAAAATACTTAATATTAATATTTCAGAAACAGAGTATATATCGTATTACTTTTAGTATATGGATATTATTTTAAAACTTTATTGGGACTATAAGAGAAAAGGTCAAATACTAGTATTCTACTATATCTGTCTACATCAAGGAAACGACGACGTACCACATACATTTCTTATTAGAAAAAAAAATAGTGAGAAATGTTCCATTGATGAAGAGAAACCATTTTCTTCATTATTTCTTCTCGATTTGTACATAAGCTTTACACAAACACAGAAACAAAAGAAAATGGAAAAAAAATATTCACAGAGCAAAGAAAATTCAAAATCAAAACACAAACAGAAATGTTTTGATTTCGTTTATTCAACAGATCTAACAAGATCCCCAACAGCTTAGAAACATGACCGTCCGTAGAGATTCCTCCGCTTGTTTCAGCTTCTCGTTCGCCGCTACACTAAACCGGTTCGAATCCAGATCGCCTTTGAACTTCCTCACCGACGATGAAGTGACGGTACTCTGTGTTGACGCGGTACTAGCGGATGCCGATTCTTTGACGGCAGATCGGAAAGTAGTCGTATCTCCACCGGTACCACCGATCACACACTTATCCTTCATCAACTTATTGGAAAGCTGACTTATCACTCTGTTCATCTGCTACAATATTTTTATCTATTATTATGGCTTTTCAGATTCCGAAGAGAGAGAGATTTCTTTTTTTGAAAGAGTGATAGATATTTAGTTTATATAGAGAGATGAGTAACTGACTGAGCAAGAGGATTTGAGTGAAACTACCGGCTTAGTCGGTATAAACCGGGGGCTTGACGAATAGTGGGATTGCTGTTTGATAACTAACTGCCACGTGTCAGTTAAAGAAGGTTCGCGACATGTTGATGTGTGGATATGATCAAAGTGGAATAGATATTTTATTTCTTTCCTTTTTTTGCTTTATAAATAATTATTTTTTTTTAAAATATTATAATATCTGAGTCGTTTTCCTGTGGATAATTATGAATCTTACCATGTTTTAGTTTTTGACAAAGAAATTAATTGTGTTGATGTCATTAATTAATGAATCCAGATAATGTTTTTTTCTTCACTTTTTTAATTTTGTTTTCAGTTAATATCTTATTTGATTCCTATTTTAAAGGGTTGCTGCATGATTGAAAGAGTAAAACGATTGATACATAAAAGTGACAAATTAAAAAAATAAAAAACATTGGTAAAAGACCTTAGGATGTGTGGTAAAGTAGCAAGCTTGTCTGCCACTGAGTTGTTTCTCTCAGTGTTTAAAGTATTGTTTTCACTTATAAGTTATGCACAAAGTCTTTCATTTGTATATTAATGTTTGTTGGAGGAGACGGGACGGCCGCCATATGCATCCGACAAGGGAAAGNNGTGAAATTGAGAAGAGTAAAGACTTTTATGTCTCTGGAGTTCTGGTCGATGGCGGAGACTCTACACCGTTCTCACGGATCGTACGTTCGGCGATGGGGAAAAAATTTCTCGGCGACTTTCCGATCATCTTTCTATTTGACGCATGGTGAACACGTGTTAACTGTTAAGCTGTCCTTGCGCGTCATCAGCTGGAAATCTTCGAGAAGTAGGCTTAGATGGGCCAGCGTTTTGTAATTGGGGTTTCTTCTCATAATTGCTTGTAATTTTAATGGGCCTAGTTTTAGGTCCAACGTAATTTCCCCAAGTGGGCTAAAACCGGATGAAAAATTAATTCTATTTATATCAGTGATTTTTATTATTATTATTATTTTTTATTAATATTCTATCGTTGATCTTATCTTGGTTGATAACGGAGCTGGAACACTCATTTATTAAAGTCAAACCGGTTTAATTTTACCGGTTTACCAACCACCGTAGAAATCAGCCACGATGCACATTCTCGACATCGGAGCTCAATTCTCCGCCGTTAGATTCTCACCGGTATTCAAATCTTCCCCTAAACCTCTCCGCAGACGATACTTCATTGTAAGGTCTTCCTCAAATCGATTTCTCCATCTTCTACTTCTCTTCTCTCTGTAACAAATCTCAGTCGTTTTCGATTTGATCTCTCAGAGCTAATCTTCCGTTTCCTAAGCATCAAGCTAAGTATCATAAAGAGCTTGAAACCGCCATTGATGCTGTTGATAGAGCTTGTCGTCTCTGTGTCGATGTAAGTTCAGTTTTTTTTCACCTCCCTTTGTTTCTCAATTTCAAATCACCGTCGATTAAAGTATGGTTTTTTATTGACAAAACCTTTAGGTCAAAAGATCACTTTTTTCTTCTAAAGAGAAGGTTGTGGAGAAGAATGATAAAACTCCAGTTACAATTGCTGATTTTGGAGTTCAAGCTTTAATCAGCTTAGGTTAGTAAATTTGAATTCTTCTCACTGGTTTATGCTTTCTCTTGATTTGTGCTCAACCCTCAAAGTTCTTATCTTTGTGATTGTAGAGCTTTCAAAACTGTTTCCTTCAATACCTTTAGTAGCTGAAGAAGACTCTCATTTCGTGCGTTCTAATAACCTTGTAAGCTCTGTAGTAAGTGAAGTCAAATCTAAAGCAAGCATTGAAGAGAATCAGTTATCTGATTCTGATGTACTTGAAGCAATTGACAGAGGTGGTAAAGATGCTTACACCTTTTGCAATAAACCAGCTACTTATTATTGGGTATAGTTACCATTTTAACAATACTATATGAAAGTTTCTCTATGTTTCGATATGATACTGATTCGTGGTGTCTATAACACGCTTGTTAATACTAGGTCCTTTGTTTTCTGCAGGTCTTGGATCCAATTGATGGCACAAGAGGGTTTCTTAAAGGAGATGAAGCTTTATATGTGGTATGTCTCTTATCCCTGTGATTATGGGATTATACATCCTGAAAAACCTACTTCATCATATGAATAAATCTCAGGTAGGATTAGCCCTTGTTGTAGATAATGAAATAGTGTTAGGAGTCATGGGTTGTCCAAACTGGCCAGGAGATATATCAGATGGATCCACCGGAACTCTAATGCTCTCGCATATAGGTTGTGGAACGTGGTCCAAGAAGTTACAAAATGTATCTAACAAAGTATCCAGTGATTGGACAAGATGCTTTGTTGATCCTTGTAGTTTAATGAACAAAGCAAAGTTTTGTATACCAGAGAGCCAAACCTGGGAATCACTACCACTCTCTGGTTTGTTCAACGCAAGAACAGATTCAAATCATGTACAACAGAAAGAGATTCTTCTTTTACCTACATGTTGTGGAAGGTATCTTCTTCAAAACTGTTCATCAAGAAATAGTAATGATATTAAGAGCTGAAACTATAACTTATGTGTATAGTTTGTGTAAGTATTTGATGGTAGCTTCTGGTAGAGCATCAGTGTTCTTTCTCAGAGCCAAAACTCAAGGAACTATAAAGGTATTTGATATAGATCTACTCAAAAGTTTTGGTTTATATATCTAAAATTTTCTTGTATGAAACATTGTGTAGTCTTGGGATCATGCTGTTGGAATCATATGTGTTCATGAAGCTGGAGGAAAGGTTAGTGTAATCTTATTACATCTTCTTGCTACCATTGATATGAGTTGGGTCTTAAGTTAGTTGAGATATGGTTTCAGGTAACAGATTGGGAAGGAGATGATATAAATTTGGAAGAAGATCAATCAAAAAGGAGACTTATTTTTCCAGTGGGTGGAGTTGTTGTTAGTAATGGAAGTTTACATAATCAGATTCTTGAGATTATCTCTTCTTCTTCATCAACTCTTTGATCTATGATTACTCTTTTTTTTTACTAAATGATTTTATTATCATACACTTTTCATAAGTCATATTTTTCTACTTCAAGAGTTTGTTTTGTTATATAAAATTATAGAAAGTAAATTTAAGGGCAATTCTCTTAAATACTACTAATTTAAATTTAATTTCCAAAGATACTACTAAAATTGATTTAAAACAAAATTACTATTTAATAACTTAATTAAATTAAAAATTAGATTATATTTTTAAGAAATTACATAAAATTCAAACATTAAACACTAAATCCAACCATAAAATACTCAACCCAAACAATAAAAAAAACTAAACCCAACCACTAAATCCTAACATTATAATTTTAATAAAAATAATATTTATGTCTAATTAAAAAAAAATAATGTAATTTTGTCCAATAAAATATAAATGATAGTATTATAAGGAATTACTCTATATTTAATAATTATTTTTGCTGAATTAATAAATTATTATTAATTTATATAACTATTTCTCTTTATAAATTTACATAGTTGATAAAGTCACAAAGGTATTTTGGACTATGGATAAAGTTGTTGAAATTTTATGAAACTTCAATTTTTAATATAAAAAATATAATTCACAGACTAACACCCGATGAAATTAGGATAGAAGAAAATTGAGTGAATATAATAGATAAATTTTCTAAAGATGATAAACTACACACGTTTCCCACATGCCTTTTTTAAAACAAGTTAATTAATTCTTATAATTTCCTAAATGATTTATATATATATATATATAGCTTTGTTATCTTTTTTTTGTATTCATATTTTTTTTAACCAACGTTTAAATTTCAATAAATTTTTAGTTTTAGAAACTACTGTGCCTATATTACTCGATGTCTTTTTCTTTACACTAAATTCTATGTCATTATTTTAGTATTATTAGCATTACCTCTATTATCAAACGAACCTCCAAGAATAGAAACCACAAACTTTAGAAATTTAAATGTATATCATATAGTAATAGAGATATTATACTAATTAATAATTCCGATATCGTATCGTATAACGTGGACGTGTATATTAAGTGGCACATCTACTCCACAACCATTCCAATATCGTCTTGTTTATTATTATAGTTTTGTATATATATATATATATATATTAATGTATGGTCTTTGTCTTCATCTCTCAACTATTTAGGATTCAATGGGCTTCGTTTCTGACGTAACCAAAATATGGAATAATACAACGATATCTATATGTGACTCCATTTTATATTATAATATACTGATAATCAATCATATTTTATAATAAGAAAATTAGGTAAGTATACATATATATAAAAAATATATGTGGCTGCATACTATTAATGCCTAACTCTTTTGTCCATGTGGCTTCATTACAGCGAGTATACGAGTAATGACTTCGTTAAAACTTAAACAATTAGTTGATACAAAATATATAAACTTTGATTTATCAATAATATATATCATTAATTTGATACAAAATATATGGTTTCTGCAAAATTTGATTAAAAATCAAATGCTTTTAAACCAGTTGAGTTCTAAGTGATTTATCCATAGAGTGTAAATGTACTTTATATAATAAATAATAAATATATAAAAATGCTCAAAATATTGTCAACAAATAAGAAATGGTCAACAATGTAAGTAACACGTTGGCTAATCTTCGTGGCAAATTCATGCATAAGCAAAGCCTCTAGGTTTTTGACAGGTTACTACCCTATTATAGCATCACTAGCTACCTTCTAATCTATTTTATTTATTTATTCTCTCTTTTTTATAATAAATAAATGTTCATTCACATAATTTCCCACTTTGTGAAGTTCTTATTTGTTGCAAGACCCGACAGATTCTTCAATCGTCAGGAACTAGACATTAACATAATATATTTAAATCTAGTTATAGTTTAATAACATTGATTTGATAATTATTTCTTTCATTTTTAATAAATTAATCACCGATATAATCGTTCTTTCATATATTATGTGATATTTCTACAACTATAACCTTTCCTGATTTCGTCTAAGAATTATAAAAAAAAAACTAAAGATAAAAATATTTTTCATTGATTTGATTGTATGTAAGAGCATCACAAATGGATATAAATATATATAATCATCATAAACTCGTAGTCGCATAATCGATGTAATGTCACGCCATGCAAAATGTACCAATCAATTCTCTTGTCACTTCTACATTTACTTCAAAATGACTAATTGGCCACCCAATGAGGAAGAAGATATATAGATAACTCAAAATCAAAATATACAGTTGGAATTTGGAAGCTTCATAAATTCACAATCAGGTCTTCAAAATCTCACGTAGAAAAAAAAAGCTAACAGGTCCAAAATATTGGTCTTCATTTTTTTGGGAAAAAGTTTGATGGGATAGAGATACAGAAAAAAAAAACATCTAAATATTGAATGTATAATGTAAATATATTAATTAATAAATAAATAGTGGCTAACAGTAAAAACCATCCATTAATTCCACCAATTATAAATAGTAAACAACCCTATTTATTTTATTTTTTTAAACTACACATTCAACGTATAATATGTATATATTTAATATATAAATGAAACCTTATGATTTAAACCTAGTTCTAGAATTTAGAGTCTATAAAAGATACTTGGCTCTAACTGATTAGAGTTATTTATTCATATATATGTTCATCATGTAATTCATGATTTATCCGCTATTAATTATTAATAAAGAAGATATTAAAAATAAAAATAATAAAGTCCAAAGAAAAAAACAAGACAAGGTTGAAATTGTGAGGGGAGAGTGAGTACGTGGCATCATAACTTTGGCGACAGCTAATGTGAAAACAACCAAGAGCTACGGAGAACAATGCTCCTCGACGACGTCGTTGTCTCTTTAGATAATTGTGACAGAATCGTTAATTATCATATACTAATTAATTGATTAGTTATCTATATATTATATCACACACACTAAATACATTAATTTATACATTATTTCACTACAAACTTCCCAAACTCACGTGATTCATATCATACGTACAATTGTCTACTTCTTTGCTAACAATATCAAAAAAAAATTTATATATTTTATCTTTATTTAACAAGCATATAAAGTTTAATAAACTGTAAATACTATGAAGTCCTCATTAAGTTAAAATATTTAATTTGAAATACATATATATCCACTCAAAATTGGGACTTTAGCTAGATAAAATCTCCATAGAAATCGTTTGGCCACCGGAGTATTCACATGGCCTCTTCGGGCTCAAGGATTAGTCGGTGTTGGAAAATTATGCGACGGTCTGCAGTATGGGCTTGCCACCCTAAGCTGTATCAGAAATGATGGTCCTTAATTCAGCCGGATTACATGAGTTATAAAAAAAAATATATATATCCATAGAATATGGTGTATAAGACATGATTTTTAATAATATTATCAAGAATTTATATATATATATATATATATATAATTTACATAGTATTTAATTTAAGAAAATTCTGGTCAGTAAAGTTTTGTACGCAGTGTCACATCAAATTTACATGCACAGTTAATATACCTAATACATTATACATGTAATAGAAAAAATATACATATAATTACAAACTGAGTTATACTAGTAATTAGTGGCAATATTTATTATCATTAATATAGTTTATCCATAATCATAATTCATTGTAAGTTGTAGAAATTAGCTTGCAATTTATGTCGGAAAAAAAAGAGTCCTAAAATTTTATATTTTTTTAAAAGGTGTACATATAGAAGCCAAATAGTATATAATTAAATATGGGAAAATAAAGGACACGTAGCCCAATCAATGAACAGAGGACGGCACCGAATCATTTTGACTTCATTTTTCTCCTCTTATGAAAAAAACTGATACGAGTCTCTTATCTCTTTTCCTATAAATACTTCATACACTTCTTTAAAGACCCTACGTCTCTCTATTTCTCTTTCTAGTCTATGTTTCTTCATTAACCAATCATTGACTTCATTTGAGTATAATAATTACATCTAAAGGATGGGAAGATCACCATGTTGTGAGAAGAAGAATGGGCTCAAGAAAGGACCATGGACTCCTGAAGAAGATCATAAGCTTATTGATTATATTAATAAACATGGTTATGGAAACTGGAGAACTCTTCCTAAAAATGCTGGTTCGTTATTGCATCTTTAGACCATAGGTTTTTATTTATTAATTATTTTTATAATTTTTTTTAATTTTGATTATAGGGTTACAAAGATGTGGTAAGAGTTGTCGGCTCCGATGGACTAACTATCTCCGACCAGATATTAAACGAGGAAGATTCTCTTTTGAAGAAGAAGAAACTATTATTCAGCTTCATAGTATTATGGGAAACAAGTGAGTTTTTTTGTTTCTTCCATTTTCCGACATAGTTTCAAACTAACTCATGTTTTTTTCATTACAAAAGTACTTTGATAACTACATATCTCTTAGACTATAGTCTTATTGACGTGACAAATGAGAAAATACACCTAAATTTTTTAACTTTGTGTGGTTTGGTCTAGGTGGTCTGCGATTGCGGCTCGTTTACCAGGAAGAACAGACAATGAGATCAAGAACTATTGGAACACACACATCAGAAAAAGACTTCTAAAAATGGGGATTGATCCGGTTACACATAGTCCACGTCTTGATCTTCTTGATCTCTCTTCAATTCTCAACTCATCTCTATACAACTCTTCTCATCATCATCACATGTCAAGGCTCATGATGGTTGATCATCAGCCATTAGTTAACCCCGAGTTACTTAAACTCGCTACCTCTCTCTTTTCAAACCAAAGCCACTCCAACACACACGAGAACCAAACCGACGTAAACCAATACCAAACCGTATACAACATGATTGATGATAATCAAGAATTACAATCTTGGTTTCCTATTATGGATCAAACCCTCATGCCAATGACGACCGTCCAAGATTCAATGCCTTCGTTCCCATTAAACCAAGAAGATGATTATTTAAAACCTTTAGAGCCTTATTACTCCGAGTTTGCTTCGGTATTGGCAACACCTTCTTCAAGCCCAACTCCATTAAACTCAAGTTCCACAACTTATATCAATAGTAGCACTTGCAGCACCGAGGAAGAAAAAGAGAGTTATTATTATAGTAATAATATTACGAGTACTTCTGAAATTATTCCTGATTATTCGTTTGATATTAATGGTTTTTTGCAATCCCAAGAAACAAAAAACCAATGGGATAGTGTTATTTGAAAACAATATTATTAATGTATTTGTTATTTTAGATTTTGTTACATTTGATAAGATACTATATTTTAATAATATTTATGAAAGTATATTCGTCAAAGAGAAAGCAACACCTCACCATTAAACAATAATGTATATAGCTCATAACATTGTTTATACGATGGAGTTACCATTATTGGTATCTACTCTTATATTTAATATATTTCTGGTCGGCTTTTTCTACATAAATGCATAGAGAACTACAAGCGCTTATATTAAATATTAGCCTCGAATATATATGATTAATATAATTTATAAGGTGTGCAAATTTACAGAAATAGAAAGGAGAATATATCGTTACCAAGATAAAAAAGAAATGATGATAAATGATTGATACTAAAAATGTATTGACTTGTTTTGAAATGACTCGTGGGGTTTATTCAAATGAGATTGATATCGACTTATGATGATTATAAGTATTGTAGAGTTTAAAGAATTTATAGAGAGTATTTATTTTTATTCAAAAATTTATAAAAAGTGTTTTAAAATATCACCTATGAAGGTGATATTTTAAAAGAGTTTTTAAAAATCTTTATATGAACAAAAAAAAGTTGAAATCATTCAATCAATAACATTGAATTTAAACATGATATTAAAGTGTATTAAAATCATTTTATTTGAATAACAGATGATTTTAATTAACTCTTTAAAAATTATCAACCAATAACACTTGACTTTTAATGATTCTAAACAAATAATTAAAAATATCAAACCAATAACACAAAGTTTTTATAAATCACAATTGAATAACACTAAACTCATTAAGAATTTGAAGTATTTGAAAATCTCATAACCAATAAACCCCCTTTGATATATCTTCATTTAAAAAGTTACAGAAGAATTATCAAAATCAAATAAAAAATAAAAGTATTTAACATTACATTTGAGTGATAACATTTAATGGGTCGGTTTCATTCTAGCACTAAATTCTTATTACAAAATAATATTATTTTATATTTTTAATATAAATTTGTATATAAAATATTATTTTTATTTTTATTATTTGTAATTGTTAATTGAAAAAAAAAATGTTTAATCTATTAAATAAAAATATAAAAAAAATTATAAATGATATTTTTTGGGAATAACACTTTTATATTAAAAAAAATAAAATAAAAGATGACAAAATCCAATGACCAAGAAGCGGCTGGCGTATGCACGTGAGAAAGTACACGTGTCGTCAGCATACGTGCGCGGTGTCAATCACGTGAAAGTATCAAATGGTCAGATGACACCTGTCAAAATAGATACATGTAAGCAATATTTTCAGATGAAAACGTAAAGAAAAAGAAAAAACAACGAAGCTCGTTTTTAATTGAATTCACGGTTTGTTAAGATCACTTTTAACACGTGGTATGATACGAGCCATCTAAGAGTGGGGACGCGTGGGACAAAACACGTGTAAACACGAACTGATGGGTCCTACTTTAATTAGTTTGAACGTCGGCATTTTCGCGATGAGCTGTTTGAGTTGACCACTTGTTCGATAAAATAAACAAAACTTAAAAAATCGAGACATGCAAAAAATTTTGGGCGGTGCCATATGAATTCATTTGGACTAAAAAGGCAAATTTTGTTTTACATGATCGCAAAGGTTATTTTTCTTTTTCATACCATACAATGAACACGTTTTATAAACACTTGTGTTGTGTTTTTGTGCGACCAAGATTTTCAATATTGGAGTTTCTTATAAATCACTTTGCCAAACTTAATTCAAACACCAAGTCGTGGTCATATACGACTGTATTTTACCATTTCATTTATTGTTATTACTAATATTTATTCAAGATATAACATTATATATAAACCATTTAACAATAATATATGGACATTTATTTGATTTAATTGTTTAGAATGGACTATTTGAATTTCATCTAATATGCTAATTAATTAGAGTTATCTGTTGTAAGAATTTGAATGAAAAATCTACAATGTTTTACTTATCAACCTTTTAATCAAATAAAATAATCAATATATATTGGACTCAAATCCACTTCCATAATTTGATAATTGGTTTAAATCATTTTATTTGGGACAATTACAAGTAAGATATTATAAAACTTTTGGAATTAATTTCTTACTATTATTTTGCCCAATAAAAATAAAAACTTTTGGTAAGAAGCTTCAATGATCACATCGTGTTATTAACGTGGTCTAGACATTACGTCATTACACGTCACAATGAGCTATTACACTTTTTAAATAATTTCTGAATATATTGGTATATAGAAAAAAATTTAGATGTAGAGATGTTCTCGTGTACTACACAAAGTTACTTGGTGTTTTCCTGAAGTACATCCAAAAACAGATCTTTATTACATACACAAACTTTAGATTATTCTACATTTTAGTTACGAATAGTTTAATAATGTTAGACTATCAATTTTTTTAATTACAAATAACAAGGAATTGACAAAATATTAGTAAGATTCAGTTTAATTAGATACTCTTTCAATTTAATTCGAAAAAATGAATACTTATAAATTTATAAAGTAAATCAAATAATAAAATTTAGTTAATACAAAATCATTCTCGTATGATTAATAAAGTACACAGTAGTAGTACAAGCCAGCATTGTACTGGTTTATAAAGTACACAGTAGTACAAGCCAACATTGTACTGGTTTTAAAACCAAAACACAAGACACAATAATGTCTTATAAATTTTGTCTGCGTTCAAAGGTGGATAGTAAAGGAGTGAGGAAGATATATAAATCCTGGGTTTGAATGAACATCATTGAGTGCAGCGTTGATGTAATTTCTCTTTTCATTTTATCATATATTAAAAGCAATTTACACCAGCGTTGCCCTCAATTATGTTTTTCTACTTATCAGGAACAACTACAAAGGTATATTATACATATATCTACTTATCAGTATTGTCTTACGCTGATCTGTTCTGTAATAAGTCCTTGTCGCTGGTCTGGTTTGTTCTGATTAAACATCGTTTGTATTAAAATATAAAAACACTTACAAAGAATAATAATAAGAAAATTAATTAAAGTGAATAAATGGTAATGGAGTGGTTAAAAAGCATTCTTTTTACCAATAAGCCATAACCAATCCAAAGCAACACCTGCAAATATTCCTCCTAACAGAAATATCACCAACAAGTTCCCTAGTGCATTCTGCTCCGGTCCCTTCACAATTATTAAATTCCATTTTTATTTTTGCAATAAAAAGTTAAATTAAAATGTTTTCTTCTAGAAATATTAAAATATAATATAATTTTAACTAAGAAAATTTAAACGAAAATAATAGCGTTTGAAATGTGTGCTTTAAGTGTTTTTCACTTTTTTTGGTTTTTGAATTTTGGATTTTTTCTAAAAGAAAAAAAAAAAAAATATATATATATAAAGAAAGAATTATCGTTTTAAAAGTAAAAAAAAAACAAGAAAATTAGTTTTAAGATTTTTAGAAAATGGGTGAGAATTTCAAAAACTAGTTTCTCTATTTTTTTTAAAAAATCAACTTTTTAAAAAATCTTTAAACGGATAAAAATCAGTTTTCCTTAAATAAAATCCAAAAACTATTGTAAAATCTACTTATATCACTCAAGGCCTAAATAAAAAAAACACAAACAAAAAACAAAAAATCAAATCCATAATCTCTATTATATAAAAAAAAAAGTTAAAGTAGATATATTACCTTATAACCTTTAGGAGCAATTGTAAGAATACAAACAGTGAGATGTCCATTAGTCAAACCCAAAACCGATATAAGCATAATCATCCATCCTTGATCACCATACTTTGCCGTAAAATAAAACGCTGGTATAAGTAAATAACGTGACAATACCAAGATTGTTATCACTTTTCTATTCTCAATCTTGAACCATTTCACTAATGGTGTATATCTCCCAACCAAATCCCAACAATTATACATGGCTACTAGTACAAGTGCGTACCAATCACCTAGACCATGTTTTCCTGTGTTCTCATATAAGAACCCAGGAAAAATAGATAATGTACACACGTAAATAAGGAATAGGTTTAATGCATGGTCTATGTTTTGAAATAATAACTCTTTGTTACTTAGTCTTTGGTTCTTGGAGTCATCATTTGCCTGTAATAAAGAATCTTGAAAATAAGATAAAAAAAAATCAAGAATGATAGTTTTTTTGAGTGAAGTTAAAATCAAGATTACCAAATCTGATTGGCTTTGGATACCAGCAGCAGCAAGATCAGCAGAAACAGTTTTGGATCCTTCTAAAGCTGCTTTTCTTCGGTAATATTTAACAATGGGAAGTTTTGGGAATACGTATGCGTATAATATAACACATATAAACTCTATAAATGTTGAAATAGCTAAAAATATCACTACAAAAAAAAAATAATAAGTGTAAGCAAGAAATGAAGTTTTTGGATTTGAGATTTTTGTTTTTAAAATAAAAATGTTGAAACTCACTTGCTCCTTTGCGTAAACCATTGTTTGTTTTATCAAAGGCTGCTTTAGTTATTAACCTAAGTGCTGAGGTTAGTGCACCAGATACAGCCAAACCAGCCATGAATGACTACAAAAGAATCAAGAATATGTATATATAGTTAGTAAACCCGGTTTAGCTTAACCGGTTTATCTAAAACCAGCTATGCATGACTACAAAAGAATCAAGAAGATGTATATATACTTAGTAAACCCGGTTTATCTAAAACCAGCCAATAATGACTACAAAGAAGCAACAAGATGTATATATATAGTAAACCCAGTTTATCTAAACCGGTTTATCTAAAACCAGCCGTGAATAACTACAAAAGAATCAACAAAATGTATATATATTTAGTAAACCCGGTTTATCTAAAACCAGCCATGAATGACTACAAAAGAATCAAGATGTACATATATTTAGTAAACCCGGTTTATCTAAACCGGTTGATCTAAAACAGTGACCTGACCTGGACTAGTTCAGGACACATCAATGATAAATCACCGATCATGCCACCTTGAACCGTAGCATCGGCAAGGCCAAAAGAAGCAACAATTGCGCATAAACCTATATAAGGTCCAATACCACCATGTCCTTTAGTAGCCAAATCCAACTGTTATTAGAGTAATTTTTTTAGAGTCTTGAATAAAAATCAAGAAATAATTTACGTAAGAATCATTATATTAAAAAAACTTACTATAATTAGTAAGAATGCTGATATTGTAAATAGACTATAACCAATAAGGTTACGTTTTCGAGTATTGATTTTTGATTCATGATATGTTAAAATCACGATTAATCCAAGAGCAAAAGGTTGGTATACAAGTGTAAGTACTCTTGAAGGATGATAATCCTATAAAAAAAACATTAATATATTTGTTCAAAATTTGATAACCAGATTAAATCATTGAAATTTCAATTAAACTAAACCGAAACAAACCGGAAAAACTTGGTAGTAATAATCTGCAATAGTAAGCATACTGTTCCAAGAAACAAGAGCTCCAATTCCAAGAATACAACAAACAACCATTGCTTCATACTTGCCCTGTTTTTTATTTTCTTTATTAAATTCAGTAATAAATCAAGAATCTGGATCTGAGTTTTGGGTTTTGAAGAAACATACCTGAAGTTTCTCGTGAGGAGCTTGGTTCTCATATCTATCAACCATTTTTTCAAAAATTTATTAAAGAGAGCTCAAAAAGACATAAAACCTTGTTTCAAGATTCGGACACAAGATGATGTTTTGTTTTTTTTGTTTTGTTTATGTGTGTGTGTGGAGAGAACAAAGGTAAAGATGATACGAAGATTTAGCCGAGTCAACAGGTAAATTGATTTTATTAAGAACAAAGAAAAGTTTTCATAAAGATTCAAAACAAGATTCTAAAAACATGGAGATGAGTTAGTAGAATAATTGTAGGTTTGACAGCGAATCTGAGAAGATAAAAGAAGACCCACCATAAGAAAATAAATAAAAAATGGAAAGAGAATCAAAAGATTTTAAAAAATTCAAAGTTTGAAATGCTTTTAGTTTCCATGTTTGGTCTACTGTTAAGTCGGTGGAGTCTGAAACCAAAACTTTCCCGGAGAATAAGATATTCTTGTATTAATGATTATTATTATCCACATATCTTTGAGGAAAATAATTATATTTTCTTTTCATTGAGGGATATTAATATATAATACTAAAAATGGTACAAAAATAATACTAAGGGGATGTATTTGATATATGATTTAGAATCATTGTATTAAAATAACAGATTTTGTGTTGTTTATATATTTATAGTCATTTAAAAGATTTTTTTTAAATCTAGAGTTATTAAATTAATTATTCAAAAATATACATAAATCCACTGTTATTGGAATTTAATTAATATTGGATTTTAAGATGTTTTAGTAGATTTCTTAGTAATAATTATAAAATTCAAATCTCACAGATTTCAGAAAATTTAATAATAAATCATATTTTTATTTTGAAAGATTCCTAGAGTATCACATGTTATGGTATATTTTATTATTGTTTTCCAGAAATATCCCACACGCTTTTAGGAAAAGATTATTGTGTATTATGCTTGGATGAAGATGTATATTATAAGATAGTAGCAAGTGACGAAAGCATAATGTGGACTTAACCCTCAAAAAGATTTGTGAAATCAAATGGGATACAATTTGCCAATTTGGTGAACATCTCTACATAAGACTTCATTTCAAATACTTATTACAATTCTTACGTGTCAGTATTGTCTTCTTCTTCTTCTTTTTTTTTTTCATTTAATTTATTCATGACTTAACACTTAGAACATTTATGTTTGAGGCCTAATTTTCTCATTTGCCGACATAACAGAATTGAATCCACAAAATGGTCCTGATTGGCCAATTCACATTAAGAGTGAACATGAACCTGAATCCAACAGACCAACACATCCAAACCAAAATCAAATCGGTTTAAATATTAAAATCGATCGATTTTATAAATTAAATATTTTTCGATTTTAAATTTCGGTTTTTTTATTTAGCCCAAAATAAACCAATCCATCGTGATATGCCCAAGCCCAACACCTCTCATAAGTTCTAAGATCGATCCATCAACACACAATCGTTAAGCTTTAATTTGAGCATAAAAGATTACTTGGGCTTTGATCTTGGACTTATAGTTTTTATTTCCCAATAGTGTCGCAACAACAACACTAATACAATTAACCGTAATACAAAATTTGATCTATCACATAGTATTTTTAGTGACAACATATAAATTAATAGTTTTTTTGTAGTCTATCCCTCAAAATGCATTATTCTTACCAATAAGCCATAACCAATCCAAGGCAACTCCTAGAAATACTCCTAATAAAAACATTACCAATAAATTCCCTAAGGCATTTTGCTCCGGACCCTTCACAAGAACAAAACATGAGTTTGAGTTTTTTAATATCATTATATATATTTTTATGTGTGATTGTATAACCTATGAATAAATCATGTTTACCTTGTAGCCACTAGCTAGGAGCTGTGGTTACAATGCAAACACGTAGATGTCCATTACTTAATCCCAAAACCGAAATGAGCATAATCATCCATCCTTGATCACCATATTTTGCATTGAAAAAAACGCTGGAATGAGAGAATAACGAGACAAAACCGCGATTGTAATTACTTTTCTATTCTCAATCTTGAACCATTTCACTATACTAGTGGTGTGTCCCTTCCGACCAAATCCCAACAATTGTACATGGCTACTAGGACAAGTGCGTACCATGTACCTAGTCCATGTTGTTGTTGTTGTCGTCTTGTGTTCTCGTATAAAAACCCTGGAACTATAGATAATGTCAAAACGTAGACGAGGATATATTCATTGCATAGTATGTTTTGAAGTAACAACTCTTTGTTGCTTAGCCTTTGATTCTCAGAATCATCATCAATCTACATAGAAAGAATCAATAATCAAAAGTTTTAATTGGTTAAGATTGATGAATCTTAAAAGAAAAAATAATACATCCAGAAAAGAAAGATTCTTAGGGTGAAACATTCATGTAAGACTCTTACAGTAAGAGGGTCATGTTCAGATAAAATCTAGATATATCTAATATAATAATTTTGTAATAATATCTAATATAATAATTTTGTCGGATTCGATTTGGGTATAGTTCGGTTCCGGGTAATAAAATATTAAAACTAGTTAAAATATTAAAAATAGTTAAAATTTTAAAAATTTTAATTAAATTTTCACAAATATAACTAATACATTTAGAATAATTTAATTATTTGTATACATAATTAGATTTTGGGTTTTAACCGATGAATTTATATTAAGATACGGATTTTGGGATTTAGATGTGTAGCACCAATAGAACAAATTTTAGAATTCAAGTTCGGATTCGGGTTGTGCTTTTTCGAATCGGGTGTTTTGGACAGATTTTTTGCCTACTGCTAGAAGAATCTTTAAAAAAACCAAGAAAGGAAACATTCTTGAATATGAAGTTTATTACCATATTTGATTGGTTCTTGATACCAGCAGCAGCAAGATCAGCAACAACGGTTTTAGATCTTTCAGAAGCTGCTTTACTTCGATAATACTTAACAATGAGAAGTTTTGGGAACACATAAGCATATAACATCACACATAGTAACTCTATGAACGTTGCTATTGCTAAAAACATTACTACATAAAGGAAAAAAAAGAAAAAAGTAAATCAAGAAATCAAGATTTTATATGTTCAAGAACATGTTAATTAAACTCACTATGTGATTTCTCAAATGCTGCTTTAGTTGTTAGCAAGTGCACCAGCTACAGATAAACCGGCCATGAAAGACTATAAAGAAGCAATAAGATAAAATATATAAGCTAGACCGGTTTAAAATCTGAGAATTAAACCGAACCGGGAAAATTTTGTAGTAATAATCTTCAGTTGTGAGTAAACTGTTCCAAGACACACAGTTCCAATTCCAAGAATACAACAAACAACCATAGCTTCATACTTGTCCTGTTTTTTTTAAAATAAAGACATAAATTTTTATGTGAAGATATATAAAATTGAATGAGTTTGACTAATATAATGTTAGAATAAGACTAAGAAGGATTAGAATATTAAATGTTCGAATGTTAGATTAAGACTTTTATACAAGTGTTAAAAATGTCATGTCGTTAATAACATGTTTATTGTCAGTTTGAGTGGGAAAAAATATTATTTATTCATAACATATAGAAAAAATATTACAATGAGAATTTAGTTAAATATCCAAAGTTTGAATAGTTTCAAAATATACTAAAATTGCAAGAAAAAAAAAATCGACCAAAAATCTAGGCCACAACTCTCGGAGTTTTCAAAGAAAATAATAGTTAAAATAAGATAAGGAAAAAATCACATTTTTATCAGTAAAACCTCTATAAATTAATAATGTTAGGATTTTGATATTTTATTATTTATAAATTAATATTTATTAATTTATAGTATAAATTAATAAATATTAATTTATAAAAA
>KE156411.1:68158-93393 GCA_000411055.1 Leavenworthia alabamica
TTTAAATTATTGTTTGGATATATTCCTAATTAGCTATATTTTAGAAGAAATTTATTGTTAGAATATTTTAATAAATATAAGAGAAAAATTAACTAAATTTTAGGAGAAAAGTTATTGTTATGAATTAAAGTTTAAGAATAATTAAGGTTAATATTGTTTAAATTATTATTCGGATATATTCGTAATTAGCTATATTTTAGGAGAAATTTATTGTTAGGATATTTTAATAAATATAAGATAACAATTAGCTAAATTTTAGGAGAAATTTTTTTGTTAAGATATTTTAATAAATATAAGAGAAAAATTAGTTAATAGTTATTTAATTTTTTAATTTGTTAGAGAAAAATTAGGTATAATTAAGTGAATAATTATTGTATATAAATATATTCAATGGCAAAATCAGTAAATAAGTATTAAGTTAAAGGTTTATTTTTTTTAACATTTAAAAAATAATATATAGATTAATTGATATTGTGACCTTACGAGAAACTTACTTTGGAATATTTTAAAACCAAAGGGCCAATGAAAATTTGACCATGCTTACAAGTATATATATATATATAATAAGTGTGACTTAGTGTATAAGCATATGAAAGTCAAGTAAATAAAATATATTATTTTGTGATCCTGACGTTGCATGACATTAATTAGTTAGTAATAATGTCAACTCATGCATGATAAATTAATTAGAATGATCTCCCTATGCATAACTAAATTAAATGTTATTTTATATCATATATTAAAATAATATTAAAAATATTAATTTATAATAATTATTAAAAAATTTAGTTTTTAAATATTAATTTATGATAATATTCGAAGGTGAAATTTATTTATAAAAATAATTTTATAAATATAAGAAAAAATAGAAAGATATAAAGAAGGTTTAAGAGTTGTAATTATTTTTTAAAATAAATAAAATAATTAGTTGTGCATTGTTGAAAGAGATGGAGAAACATAGATACACAATATATTTTTTTGAATTAAATTATATAATTTATAATTAAAATTAAAAAAATTGTGAAAATAAAACATAGAAAAAAATACTTATGATTTAATAAATATAGATAATAATAATGTACATGTAGGATCTTTTGAATTAAGAGCTGTTTAAAATTTAACCTTTTCTAAACTAACATTTAACCTTTTACTTAATTAGATTTTTATGTAAACCAAAATCACATATTCTATATATGCATGATGCATGCCTTTATGACATAAGTTGTTTGGTAAATTAATTAAGAGGTGTGTTATGTTTCTATAATTGGAAGGTTAAATACTAATTAATTATAAATAACTATAATATATGTCGTTTAGTGTGGAAAATTTGTATCAATTATACAGCTAATTTAAACTAAAATTAATTCATCGAAAATGATGGGATGAAGTCTCGAGGGCTCTTATATCTTTTCGTAAATTATATTTGCGTCACCTAAAGATCTCAGCCGGTCACACACACATCATAATGAGTCATGATGTTGACCAGTCAAACTCCAATATCAAGTCACAAAATAATTTGCATTGCAATATAATTTGAATCTTGACTTGTAAATTTCACGTGGAAAAACAAATTCTTTGTTCATAGATATTCAGTCTTCGACACTCGTTTTGGTAATATTCAATATTTGTATAAAATTTCGATTTTTGTCATGTTTAAATATTTTTAGGATATAGTCTCTTTATATATTTCTATTTTAGGGTCCAATTATTTTATCAAGAAATTTTAAATACAAATACGATTGATGTTTGTAGTATGACCCATAAATCAATAATATTGTGGAAGTAGTATGATGTGTTACTAGAAAATTTTATTCATCATAATAACATTATACTGGTTAACAAATATTTATCATAAAATTAAATTATATTTTTCTAAAAATAATAATATAATAGGTAACGTGAAAAAATTGATAATTTTGGGGTATTAATATTATTGAGTGTGAACCAATGCATTCGTTAGGGTTATGACTCAATCAAAACACTTGAATCGGTTCTTTATCAAGAAACTCATTTAGGTTTATTTTCTTCAGCTTTGATGTGTTGATTTTGATAAATAGACTTGACAAACCTAATTTAAGGGAATTTAATTAATATTAAATTCTAAACCCTAAATATTAGTAAACCTAAGAATAATAACTAATCTTAGTAACTCAACTTTTTATGCTTATGCAATTTTTAGCATAACCTTAATGAGAATTATACAATAATTTAATAGAATTAAACAGTGACTATAATAGTCAACAATCTATATTTCATTTTTAAACTCTCCTAATAATAACCAAAAGAGATAGAGATGAATTCAATCTTACGAATATTTCGGAAATTTGATTTTGTTTCTGATTTTTTTTCTCAGTTTTTGGTAAAAAGAGTAAAAAAAAATTTTATCTTCATTTCTCAGCACATATTTTGTTAAAGAGAATTCATTTTGAAAAAATATTCATTAAGAAAGAGATCATAATCATCTCTTTCTTATGAATTCTCATGATTATTGATCGAGAAATCGATTTTTTCGACTTCAAAACTCAACAATGTCAAGCGGAAGGCATTGTGGTTTTCCACCATTAACCTTCTACCGCAAGCTCTCAAGATTGCAGGTTTCTTTATTTATTACATTTCATATACCTTTAATTTTTTTAATTTTTGTGATGATTTTCTTCATGAAATAATTAAATTTAGCAGCTTATTATGTTAGTTATAAATAAATAATAATAATCACGAAATACAAATTAGATTTGATTTTACATTTACAAAATTTGTTAAATAAAAAATTAAATTTTTTTTACATTTCAAGAAATTTGAGAAAAAAGGTTTGTACTTTTGTTCATTACATGTTAATGCAAACCTAGAAAGTGACATTTGAAACTAGTGCTGAATCCGTGGGTCTTGCATAAACAATCCGTAGAAAAATGAAATCCATTCACAAAAATTGTGATTTAAAAAACTGAAATCCAAATATATTCCACAGCGGATAAAACCCTACAAATCTGCAGTTTAACTTACATTGCCAAGACTATTTGAAACACCCCAAATCCTAACTTTTCCAACTTTTGCCTTTTCATTGCATTTACACTTTTAACCATAATATTCTTAAATATTTATAATGTTATTTTCAGATAGCTAGAGCACTTGCTTTAAAGAGACTAATCAAAGGCAAACACGAGCTTAAATGTGCATTACCATCAAAAAAACATGTTGAAAAAAAGAACAATAAAGAGAATAAACATACATCTTCTTCTCCAAAGAGTATTAGCACTACAATACAAGTTGTTGCTTCAACAACATCTTCTTTGTCTTCATTAAAGAATGTAAAAAAGAAAATAAATAAACCAAGAAACAAGATTTTGGAAGGTTCTTCTCCAAAATGTTCAGCCAATTTTATTTTATTGGTGGAATTAAGGAAGAATATATTTGCTTTCAGAAATATTATTGATTTGCCTTCTCTTGATGGCTCTTTATCTGTCTATGAGGTCATTTCTCTTTAACATTATCATAGCATATTGAATAGGTATTTGAAATTTCGGTTTAGTTGATGAATTTTTGATTTATTCGGTTTAGAGATTTTTGTATTGTTTTTTTTAATTCAAATACCTATTCATAGTGTATTGAATAGGTATTTGAATTTCGGTTTAGTTGATGAATTTTAGGTTTATTTTGTTTGGAGATTTTTGTAATGTTTTGTTTTTTTTTTAAATTTGAAAAACTTTTAGTTCGATTTTTGAATAAATTTTTTTAGATCAAATAAAATATTTTTAAATAATATTATATATAGATGATTTATTTCAACACATATTTTAATTAAAATAATACAACTTTATTAATTTGGATTTATTTGGTCCGATTCATCTATATAAAACTCGGTTTTCGGTTTAGGTTTCAATATTTTTTGGGTAATATTTATCATAGAGTATAACAAGATGTTTATGTTTTTTTATAGATCATAAGACACACAATGGAGGATCTACAAAAGCTATCTCCTGAGATTGTAAATATTAATCAATCTTTTGAAATTGAAGGAGCTGATATGGATAAGGTACACACATAAGATATAAACATATTTTTGAGTTAACATAATTTTTTTTACTTGATAAGTCTTGTTGATCTGATTGATGAATCCCAGAAATGCTCCAAACACAGATGTTAATTTTCTTCTATGAAGATCTTAGAGCTATTGGAGATTCTTGGATTATGGATACTGATTGGATTTATCGATCGAAGTACAAGAACAGTGGAGTTGGAAAGAATAAATCAGATCGTCTAGGTTTGTTCACTTCTTGAATTTGTTTAGTTGAGTGATCTTGAATTCTTCGTAAACTTATAATTTTTATCGTCACTACAAAAACATATGGTTTTAACCACTAAAAATGATGAGTACAAATCAAATCACTAAATTTAACAATTATTTAGCGATAAAATGTGACTAATAACAATTAATCGTTAAATAGTCTCTAAATTACTAGCCCTGAGCAAAATAACCTATCTGAAATACCAAACCCGAACCCGATCGAAAAATACTATCCAAATCCTAATCCGAAAAATTATTCCATTTGGTGCCTAGACTCCTAAACCCAAATCCCGTATCCAAATCTGTTGGTTAAATCCCGAAATCTAATTATATATATAAATAATTAAATTATTCTAAAAGTTTTATTTATATTTATAAAAATTTAGTTATTTTTTAAAAATTTAACTATTTTTTCCAATATTTACCTGAAACCGATTCATACCCGAACCCAAATCGAATCTGAAAAAATTATTCCATTAGGTACTAGACTCCTAAACCCGATATACCCAAATCCGACCCGTTTACGCGAACGTCTAGCCCTATAAATTATGATTACAAGACAACTAATAACTAGTGGTAATCGATATATAACCACTAATTGATGACTAATTACCGATTAAACATTTTAACAATTAATCGCTATATAGTCATAACCATCAGTTTAAATATATAATCGCCAAAACACAATTTTCTTGTACGTCTTCTTGATTAACTCTTTTGATTTTGTTTGTAGTGGAGCATGTATTAGCAGCTCTTGATGGACTAATCAAGATGACAAAAGAAAGATTTGGTATGATGGATCTTGAATCTGATGGAAGAAAAAGTTTTACAAGAAAAAGTATTGTTGTTTCATCAGAAACAAGAAGAAGCTTTACAAGATCTGTTTCTTACTCAGAAAGTAACAACTCTTATTATCAATCTCCACTAAATTTAACACCAAGATCAGTTCTTTCTGGGACAACAATGATGTCTAGTAGTAATTCAACATCTCCAAGTCTATGGAACTTAAGAGCTCAAGCTTTGGATAAGTTAAGCCCTATTGATTTGAAGCGGTTTGCTTTGCAGATCTTGTCGAATAGAGATTCTGATGGTGTTAATGATTTGAAGATTGGTATCGAAGAAGAAAACGAAGAGTGTGATAAAATAATAGAAGAAAAAGAAGATGATAATGATTCTGAGTATCATAAGGAAGGTTCTGAAACAGAGCATCATCGTATTGAAGGCTCTGAAACAGAGCTAGAGATTGAAACAGAGCATTATAATATCGAAGGCACTGAAACAGAGCAAGAGATTGAACCAGAGCATCATATAGAAGAATATGTAACAGAGCATGAGATTGAAGCAAATAATCAAAGTGAAGGTTTAGATACAGAGCATGAGTTTAAAGAAAATGATCATTGTGAAGGTTCTGAAACAGAGCATGAGATTGAAACAGAGGAACACAATGAAACTACAACTTCAGAGACCAACACAATAGAATCTCCTGAAGAAGATGACTCAATAACTCCATCGCTTCCACCTCCACCTCCACCTCCGCCACTTCCATCACCACATAAACCAATAGTTTCAATGTTTAACAAGAAATCTACTCTAGTCTCACAANTCTAGCTCCACCACCACCACCACCACCTCCATCACCACAGCGGGAACACAAAGCTCTAACTCCACCACCACCACCACCGCCTCTGTTAAAAACATCTAAAAGTGGATTCAATGCACTATCAATGCCAACACCTCCTGCACCACCAGGTAATGTAAGACCCTTGCATGCCAAGAAAGCAACAAGTAAATTGAAAAGATCAGCACAACTTGCAAATCTCTATTGGGCTCTCAAAGGGAAGCTTGAAGGACGTGACCTAGAAAGCAAAACAACAAAAGGATCTAAAGCGCAAAAGAACGTTACAGAGAAATCTCCTGTTAAAGGTAGCATGGCTGATGCACTTGCAGAGATGACAAAGAGGTATAGTAACTTGCATCACAAGTTACATCTATATTTCTTGAATTTTAACTAACTCTTTTCCATTTTGTGTCATTAGGTCAAGTTATTTCCAGCAAATCGAAGAAGATGTTCAAAAATACGCGAAATTAATCGAAGAACTTAAATCTTCAATTGTAAAGTTTCAAACAAAAGACATGAAAGAATTGGTTGAATTTCACACCAAAGTAGAATCTGTTCTTGAGAAATTAACTGATGAAACTCAAGTATGTTTTCTCTCTTTCCGTGTTCGTGATTTCTCTCGAAATATATTAAAAATTTTCGTTTCGATTTGTTTAGGTTTTAGCTAGGTTTGAAGGTTTCCCTGAGAAGAAACTAGAAGCCATAAGAACAGCTGGTGCCTTGTACAAGAAGTTAGATGGGATTCTAGTTGAGCTCAAGAACTGGAAAATTGAGCCTCCATTAAATGATCTTCTTGATAAGATTGAGCGTTACTTCAACAAAGTTAAAGGAGAAATTGAAATAGTTGAGAGGACAAAAGATGAAGAAGCTAAAATGTTTCAAAGACACAACATTAACATTGGTTTCGAAGTTTTAGTTCAAGTCAAAGAAACAATGGTTGATGTTTCATCAAACTGCATGGAGTTAGCACTAAAGGTAATATCTATGTATACATATGTAGGGTTGGGCATTCGGGTAAACGGGTTAGATTCGGATATAGATATATCGAATTTAGGAATTTAGTATCCATTGGAATAATTTTGTTGGGTTTATTTTGGATTCTGGTACGGGTCGGTTTCGAGTAAATAAATATTTTTTTTAAAAAAGAAAAAATGGTTAAATTAAAAAAAATTATTAAACTTTCACAAATATAACTAAAATTTTTAGAATAATTTAATTATTTATATATATAATTATATTTTGGGTTTTAAGAGACGGATTCGGATTCGGGTACGAATTTTCGGGTTTAGGAATCTAACACCTAATAAAATAATTTTTCGAATTCAGATAGTGTTTTTCGGATCGGGTTCGGGTTGGGTGCTTCGGATAGACTATTTTACCCCAGGGCTATATGAATCAAGAAGCTGATTCATGGCTATGAAAGATTTAACTCTCTATGTGTTTGTAGGAGAGGAGAGAAGCAAACGAAGAAGCAAAGAACAATGATGAAAGCAAGATGCATAATATGAAACTAGAGAGAGCTAAGAGACTATGGAGAGCTTTTCAATTTGCTTTCAAGGTTTATACATTTGCAGGAGGTCATGATGAACGAGCAGATTGTTTAACAAGACAACTTGCATATGAGATTCAGACAGATCCTGATCAAACCGATTCATTGATCATCTCCTGAAAACAAAAACACAAGTTTTACTCTTTGAAGAAGTATATTGATGCTTGAAGATGGTTACAATACTACATTTTTGTGTGTCTCTAGTTTTGATTTTGGACCACATGCAAACAAACAAATCGTTTTGTTTTTTACATTTCGAATATATATATAGTTACATCGTATAGGAAAATAACAAGTAAGCAAAGATTTTTAAGAAACAAAAATGTGAATGCAAAAACTAGGAGCGAGCATAAATCTGAAATCGAATCCAAAATCTGAAAATCGATCTAAAAAATCTGAAGCAAAACCGAACCGATTTAGGTACTAAAACCGATCGGTTTATGAATTAAATATTTATCGGTTTCGGTTCGATCGGATTTGAATTTTGGGTTTTTGGTTTATCCGAAATAAACAGAATTATATAAAGATTTTTAATGTCTTTATTTTCGGTTCGATTTTTGGATTTTAGAATTTTTTCCTGATTTTTTCTCTAATTTTTGGATTTCAGATTCGGTTTTCATTTCGGATAATTTCTTTTTATAAAAACCGAATCCGAAAAAATTCAAACCAAAACCGAACCAAATTCAATCGGTTTCTATTCAGATTTTGATATGTTTCATTTCGGTTAATTGAAAACCGAAAAATTCGAACCGAATCCGAAAACCCAGCAAAAACCATTCAAAGCTTATTATCCAATCGGCCCAAAGCTTATTGTCCAATCGGCCCAAAATAAGTTACAACATAAATCCAATTTGAGAGAGGAGGGATTGATTTCTACAATTTCATTAATTAGTATCTTAATTCGTAAGTTTAAGAGAATTGGAGGATTAATCAATCAAATTTTGTAAATTAGTAAAAAGCCCTAATTCTTTCGCGACTCTGTTTCTTTTCTCCAAAAACAGAAGATAAAGTGTTCTTCGAGATTCTTCCGAGAGAGAGGAAGCGACAAGAGTAATCAAAAGTCGTAGATTTTCTTCGAAGATGAGTGGTACGGTGAAGGATATCGTTTCAAAGTCAGAGCTTGATAACATGCGCCAGAGCGGTGAACCAGTTGTGCTTCACTTCTGGGCTTCATGGTGTGATGCATCAAAGCAGATGGATCAAGTTTTTTCTCATCTCGCTACTGATTTCCCTCGTGCTCATTTCTTTAGGGTTCGTTTGTTGATCTCCTTCTCTCAAACCTATTAACCAATCCATTCTCTTTTAATGATTGTTATGAGTTTTGTCTTCTTAGGTAGAAGCTGAGGAACAACCTGAGATTTCTGAAGCTTACTCTGTTGCTGCTATTCCCTATTTTGTCTTCTTCAAGGTAAGCAAATCTGGCTTCAGAATCAGAAGAAGACATTGATTAGTTGTAGTCCATTAGTGTATAAACCTTAACGATTATTTGTTTTGCTTTGTTTGGGTTACTATTAGTGTTTTCAAAGCTTGAATCTTTGTAGTCGTTTCTATAGTTGTGATTGTTTCTTAATTTTTTACATGATTACATCTTCTGAGTTTTTGAATTCTTATTCAAGGATGGAAAAGTTGTGGATACACTTGAAGGGGCAGATCCATCAAGTTTAGCTAATAAGGTTAGCAAAGTTACTGGTTCTAGTACTTCTGCTGCTCCTGCAAGTCTAGGGTTAGCTGCTGGTCCTACGATTCTTGAATCTGTGAAAGATAATGCAAAAGCTACTGTGAAAGAAGAAGCTCACCCTGCTGATGCTCTCGATAAGCGTTTGGAAAAACTCACTAATTCTCACCCTGTCATGTTATTCATGAAAGGTACTCCTGAAGAGCCTAGATGTGGGTTTAGTAGGAAAGTTGTTGATGTTTTGAAAGAGGAGAAGGTTGAGTTTGGAAGTTTCGATATACTTTTGGATAACCAAGTGCGTGAAGGTTTGAAGAAATTTTCTAATTGGCCAACGTTTCCTCAGTTGTACTGCAAAGGAGAGCTTCTTGGTGGATCTGATATTGTTATCGCAATGCACGAAAGTGGTGAACTAAAAGATGCTTTAAAAGATCTTGGGATCACTACAATTGGTTCAAAAGAAAGTAACGATGAAGCTGGAAAAGGAGGAGGGATAACTTCAGGCAGCACAGGTTTAAGTGAGACCCTACGAGCTCGGCTACAAGGCCTTGTCAATTCCAAACCAGTTATGCTGTTCATGAAAGGTAAACCAGAAGAACCAAAGTGTGGATTTAGTGGGAAAGTTGTTGAAATCCTCAACCACGAAAAAATCGAGTTTGGGAGTTTCGATATACTTTTAGATGACGAAGTTCGTCAAGGGCTTAAAGTGTATTCAAACTGGTCAAGCTATCCTCAGCTCTATGTAAAAGGTGAGCTTTTGGGTGGATCAGACATTGTCTTGGAGATGCAAAAGAGCGGCGAGCTGAAAAAGGTTTTGTCTGAGAATGAAATCACTGGAAAACATAGTGTTGAAGATAGATTGAAAGCATTGATAAACTCTGATGAAGTAATGCTTTTCATGAAAGGTTCACCTGATGAACCAAAATGTGGATTTAGTTCCAAAGTTGTGAAAGCTCTTAGAGGAGAAAATGTGAGTTTCGGATCGTTTGATATCTTGACAGATGAAGAAGTAAGACAAGGGATTAAGAAGTACTCAAATTGGCCTACGTTTCCTCAGCTTTACTACAAAGGTGAGTTGATTGGAGGATGTGATATCATTATGGAGCTAAGTGAGAGTGGTGATCTCAAAGCTACTCTATCTGAGTAAGTTATATAATAGTCACTCTGCTATTTTTACCTTTGGTGAGAGAGAGAAATAGTTCTGGTAATAATATGAGTTTAAGGTGTTTTAGACATTGTTGTTTACTCAACCTTTGTCTGGTTATTTGTGTGGCTGATTTTATCAGATTCATGACTTTTTATGTCTTCCTTGTATTAGCACAATCTTATTTCTGGGTTATGTAATATATACATTTGCTCCCTTAGTTGGTTTGATCAAACTAAAACCTTTGAAGGTATTGGGATAGTGAATAAACCAAACTGTAATCGCGCAATAACCAAAAATTTCCTGAATTAAACCGGAATAAACTAAAATTAATGACAAGTTGTTTACAAAACCGCACCATAATTTTCTGAAACCAAAAAATTCAGTTCTAATTCGGTATAACATTATCCAAACCAACCAAACAAAAAGTGAACCAGTAAACCGGAAGAAACCAAATGTGTTATTCCATATTAAAATTCGATTCAATTCGCTAAAACCCTAAACCCTTTGGTTGGTTGTGTTGTGTCTGTCTCCTCAAGTCTCAGCCGCGTTCTCTCGCAAGGTCTTTAATAAAACCTTGAGTCTTCTTCTTACACCATCTCTGTTTATCCTAATTTGGTCACTACGAACCCTAGTTTATTCTTCGAAGATGGGAATTTTCGAACCGTATAGAGCAATAGGATACATAACGAGTACGGTTCCGTTCTCCGTCCAGCGATTAGGCACCGAGACTTTCGTCACCGTTAGCGTCGGCAAAGCTTTCCAGATTTATAATGTAACATCTCCAACTTCATTCAATTTTGTTTGGTTTTGATTTTGGTTAATTTTTTTACCTCCTTGTCTCGTTTGGTTGCTTGCAGTGTGCCAAGCTCAATCTAGTTATAATCAGTAAGTTTTTTTTATTCCTCTGAAGCCTAAAGTTTTATACTTTGAAACGTTTCATTGTCAAAGTTCGTTTAGGATTGGGTTTTGTCTACGTTTATAATATACGCTTTGTGTTATCTTAAGGTCCTCAACTCCCTAAGAAAATAAGAGCTCTAGCTTCTTACCGTGAGTACACATTTGCTGCTTTTGGAAATGAAATTGCAGTCTTCAAGCGAGCTCATCAGGTATGTTTCGTATAAAACTCGATCAAAATGTATGTTTTTTATATCTATGATTAGTTGTTTATAGTTTGGAGTTCTTGTGGCTATCTTTTAGGTGGCAACTTGGAGTAAACATGTTGCTAAAGTTGACTTGTTACTCTTGTTTGGAGAACACGTACTAAGTCTTGATGTAGAGGGAACTATGTTCATATGGGCATTCAAAGGAATCGAAGAACATTTAGCTCCAATTGGAAATCTTCAGCTTACTGGAAAGTTTACCCCTAGCTGTATTGTTCACCCAGATACTTATTTGAACAAGGTGAGAGTCCTACTTAATGTCTTCTTTTGACAAGATTTTATAAAGTTTTGGAAATTTCTCTTACTTGGAACCAATTGGGTAGGTTCTTGTTGGGAGCCAAGAGGGTCAGCTTCAGCTATGGAACATTAATACTAAGAAGATGCTCTATGAGTTTAAGGGTTGGGGTTCATCTGTCTGTAGTTGTGTTTCATCCCCTGCCTTGGATGTTGTTGCCATTGGTTGTGCTGATGGAAAGATCCATGTGCATAACATAAAATTGGATGAAGAGATTGTAACATTTGAACATGCTTCACGAGGTGCTGTTACTGCTTTGTCTTTTAGTACAGGTAAACACCAAATTCATGTAGTTTGTTTTGTTGAATCTATGAATGCTTCTTGGTTTTATTATCTCTTGAATTGAGTTTCTTAGCAGGTTATAGCTTTCAGTCTTTTTTTGTCTTTAAGTGGAGATAAGTATTTGTTTTCCATTACACAGCTTTACCATATATGCACTCCGTGTTACATGAATTTAATTGTCCACACATTTTTAGGTTGAAATTTTTACTAGTAGCTCTTGATAGTATACTCCTTTGTAGCTAATGAAAATATATACTTTCTAGTGCTAACATGTGTATCATGTCATGTTAGATGGACGTCCCCTTCTTGCGTCAGGAGGTTCATCAGGTGTCATAAGCATCTGGAATCTTAACAAAAAAAGGCTACAGTCAATTGTTAAGGATGCACATGACAGTTCTATCATCTCATTGAATTTTTTAGCAAATGAGCCTGTGCTTATGAGTGCATCAGCTGATAACTCAGTCAAAGTAAGCTGAGATTTCTCTTACCTTACCAACTTATTCCACATATAATTTTTTCTTACGTGTCATACCTTTAGATGTGGATTTTTGACACAAATGATGGTGATCCTCGTCTATTACGGTTCCGGTCTGGGCATAGTGCCCCTCCTATGTGTATCAGGTAATTAGCTTGGGCGTCCATATCTTACTGAATTATCTAATTGCTTTTACTTTTTTTTTTAGACTTTATGCTTTTTGGTGTGTACATAGAGCATTTATGATCACTATCCGTTGTTAACGTAACTATATTGATCATTCTGATGTAACTTAAATTTTCCACTTATTGATGAATTTTGGCCAGTGTTACTATCTTTACAGTGCTGAATAACTGTGTTTCTTAGAAAGAGTGTTTTTTTCATTGTGGCTATATTTAGGTCATGCCAATAAAGGGTTTTGTAATCATATCTGGTTTCTACTTGTGGTAGGTTCTACTCTAATGGACGGCATATTTTGTCTGCTGGCCAGGATCGTGCATTCCGCCTGTTCTCTGTTATTCAGGTAAGATTTTGTACCTGTTAGGCATCCATTACTGAACTGATCTGATAATTATAAAAGATTGTACAGTTCAGTATTATCATATTAATTAATTAAATAGTAATCGCTTTCCTCATCATCCACTGGTTTAAATGCAAAGTTTACAAAAATGGGTACTATTTCTGATAGATGTCACTTGCAAAAAAATTAGTCTCTTTTCTTTTCTTTCACTCGCCAGTCGCCACAGATTACAGTTCTTTTGATGGGAATTTCTTACCAACATGCTTGTTCGGTTTTTTCCATGAATCTGATTGTTCTCTTATTTGAGTTGATTGTTTCACAATCTGTGCTCTATATTCTTCCTATAAATCTCATGTCCAATTACGATAACAGTCTTTACTTTACATTTATTATTTCATCAGGAGCAACAAAGTAGAGAGCTTTCTCAAAAACACATTTCCAGGCGAGCTAAGAAACTCCGACTGAAGGTATAGGTGGTTCTTATTCGATTTAACAAATGTCATACCTTATATATTTTGTTTTGATATTTTCCTCGTTTATAACATTCGTCCTTGAAAATTATATTCTTTTTTTGAATCTGTAGGAGGAAGAGCTGAAATTGAAGCCTGTTATTTCATTTGATTGCGGTACTTATATATAACTTTATCCTTACTTTTTTGCTCAATTTCACTGTTGCTTTGTTTCTTTCAATCACATTCTTAATTCATGATGTCTGAACAAAACAAGACTTGAAACCAATTGATTTCTAAAAATGTGTTGAGCACCAAACTAATTAGGTCCAGAGTAGTTGGCTCTCAATAGTGGAAATGATTATTGGTTAATCACCATAGAGAAATTGCCTTTTTGTGAAGTGAAGCTCAGTTTTTACCTTATGTTTCCTATGAACTTACATATGGATGATGAGAAAATCGCATCTCCCACAACTTATGTTATTTTTGTGGTTATAAATCCTGATGACTGTTGTTATTTTTTTCTGCAAAAATTGAAGCTGAAATTAGGGAGCGTGATTGGTGCAATGTTGTCACTTGCCATATGGATACAGCAGAAGCATATGTATGGAGACTTCAGAACTTTGTTCTTGGAGAGCATATCCTCAAGCCATGCCCTGAGAATCCAACACCAATTAAGGTTCAGCTTTGAACTTGACTATTCTTAATTCTGACTTCTATCACTCTTCTCAACAAGAAAAGTAAACGTATTATGACTTTGAGTTATTGGTAGAAAAATATATAAGTTATAGGTGGAAATGGATCACTGTGAGAACCAGGAATTTGGATTCTTGATCTCCCTTTAATTGGTTCATTTGAATAGCTCACAAAATTTGAATTTAGCTACCGATGTTCATGAGCTCTTGATATCGAGAAACCATTTTTTTTAGCAATAGTGGAATTTTTTCTCCTCTCTAGTGGTTGTTGAACTCTTTAACATTGCTTGTCTGATAGGCTTGTGCAATCAGTGCATGTGGAAACTTTGCAGTAGTCGGAACAGCGGGTGGATGGATCGAGAGATTCAACCTCCAATCTGGAATCAGCCGGGGTAGTTACTTAGACATGTCAGAGAAAAGACGTTACTCCCATGACGGGGAAGTTATTGGAGTTGCTTGTGACTCCACAAACACACTCATGATAAGTGCAGGATATCATGGGGACATAAAGGTTGGGAAAGTTTTTTTATTCCTCCTTTAAATACTTTATTGCTTAGTTTGATATGGCTACCTCTCAACAAAAACTCTAGTCGATATTTTTCTGGTCTATCTCAAAATAGTTCGACTTTAATATTTCATTTGTAAACTATAGGTATGGAATTTTAAAAAGAGAGAATTAAAGTCACGGTGGGATGTTGGATGTACATTGGTTAAAATTGTATACCATCGCGTTAATGGTAAGTTTTCTTAATATTACTCTACTCTTCGCATTTTCTCCTTGGCTACCACAATATTGTCTCTGATTTTGCTAATTCCTCATTACTTGGTAGGTCTTTTGGCTACGGTGGCAGATGATTTTGTTATCCGCTTGTATGATGTTGTGGCACTAAAGATGGTTCGTGAATTTAGAGGTCATACAGACCGTGTAACCGATATGTGCTTTAGTGAGGATGGCAAGTGGCTTCTCTCATCTAGCATGGATGGAACTCTTAGAATTTGGGATGTTATATTGGCAAAGCAGATAGATGGTGTGCACGTTGATGTTCCAATCACAGCATTGTCTTTATCACCAAATATGGACATTTTAGCAACTGCTCATTCTGATCAAAATGGGGTCTTCTTGTGGTAAGTTCTCAAATCGATCTTCCAATTATTTTTTTTTAAATCTCTTGGTTACAGCTATAATTTGTCTGTAATTGTTTAATGTTTAATGAATTCACTCTCTCCTCTTCTGATTTATCAGGGTTAACCAATCCATGTACTCTGGGATACAAAGTGTTGATTCTTATGCTAGTGGGAAAGATGTGGTAAATGTTAAATTGCCTTCAGTATCTGCGGTGACATCTTCTGAAACTGATGATGATATGGAGAAGCAAATTGTAGAAAACTCTGGAGGTCAACAAGCTAGCAGTTTCTCAATATCCAATAAGCAGATCCCGGAACTTGTAACTCTGTCTCTATTACCAAAAAGCCAATGGCAAAGTTTGATCAACTTGGATATAATTAAGGTTTGCATATTCTCTCATTTCTTTAACTTTCATTTGCTTTGTTGCTTCTGCCAATTTTTGCTTGTATTATATTTGTGTCATAGGCTCGCAATAAACCAATAGAGCCTCCCAAGAAACCTGAAAAGGCTCCTTTTTTCCTGCCCTCGATTCCTTCGCTTTCTGGAGATATATTATTTAAGCCAAATGACTCAGAAGCTGATGGGGAGGAGGAGAAGAATAAAAAGGATCAGAACGTCATGAAGAAATTTGATGCATTAGAATCTCCCTTCTCAAAACTTCTCAAGTCCTCATGGGATTCAAAACACTGTAAGTGAGCTCTTTGTTTATTTTTTTACAGGTCTTCTTGTTAATTTATACTCTATACGTTTTTTTTTGCAGATTCAGATTTCACCGAGTACATAAAGAGTTTATCCCCATCAGCTCTTGATGTGGAGCTACGGATTCTTGAAATTATAGATGAAGAAGATGAAGAAGAGCTTATCAAAAGATCTGAGTTTATATCAATTGGTCAACTTCTGGATTACTTCATCCATGAGGTTTCTTACAGAAACGACTTTGAGTTTATTCAGGCGGTTGTGAGATTGTTTCTCAAGGTAAATGTAATTTCATTTCCCACTTTAACCTATGAAAACAGTTGTCTTTTACAAATTACAGACTACACCTTTCAGCATTTTTAGTTTTTGGTTCGAGACTTAACAAATCTCTGTTTTTTCCAATGGCAGATCCATGGTGAGACCATAAGGTGCCACCCGAGTTTACAAGAGAAGGCTAAGAAGCTTTTAGAAACTCAGAGTTTGGTGTGGCAGAAAATGGATAAGCTTTTCCAGAGCACAAGATGCATTGTTACCTTCCTTAGCAATTCACAGTTTTGAAGAATAACTTATTTACTATATTTCTCGGTTTTTTTCACACATTAACAGTTTTGAAAAAGCATATTGAACTTGTTTGAGATATATTCATACCTACATGACGAGTCTAAAGTCAACTTAACAAAAACAATCTTGGACAAAATAACAATCGTCAACTCCATTAAATGATAAATCATCACCATAATGTAGTTCACAATCTTTACTACACCAACTTGTGTTAAAGGTTACAGACTTACAGCCATTAATAAAATCAAATAATGAGTTTTAGTACACAAGCAAGGGCTTCTAACAAGTCCTACTAAATCACTATACATTAAGACCCGTTTCAATACTCTTTCAATCTTGCATGACCTCTCTTACTTCCGATTCCGTTCAAGCCTTAGTTGTTTGCATTCTTTCCTCTTCAATTCTTTGCTCCAAAATAGATACAGAAGATGAGAAGTTCATTTGTTGGTCTATACAACACGGACCCAAGTTCCACCACACATGGGACAGCAATAAACCCAACGGCTGGTCCACCAGGTCTCTCTTTCATTAGGATTTGGCTGCTTAGAAGTACCAGGTGAAGCAAATGCAGATGTTTGCCTTAGGCATCTTATACACTGCAATCAAAAAGACAAATCATGTTACAAGGTACGACACAAGAAATTTCTGCTTGTTTACAATAATTATAACAGTATACAAATGTTCAGGGAGATGTGTATGATAGTAACCTTGTACCAAACTCCGTCAAGACCAGTTTTCCATGTCGCTGTGACAACATCCCTACGAGAACCCATAATTCCAAAATATGCACCTAAACCCACTGAAGTATTTGAACCAAAGGCCGCATCTCTTTCAGACATCCTGCGTTTTCTTGGCCAAAGACTATGGACTCTATTGTATCCATCATACATTCCAGAAAAGTTTGTATCAGGAAGATCTAAGGACTGGGAAGCTTCGATTGTCGGGATAATATCCTCAGGCTCTGAACCAGGGCCACCAAACAAATTTCTTCTGTGCCATTCTTCGGAAGGCGGATGAAGCTCCAACTCTCGAAGTAGAAGACCAGCAGCATCAGCTCCTCTTGGACGAGGCATATTCTGTTCATTCAGTTTTTTATAACAAAATAAATTTTATTAGAAATCAGCGAGAAAAAGAGAAGTCAGAAGATATTATTTCATCTTGTAGCTGACCAAATAACATTAAGAAGAACAAACCAACAGCTTTAGATTTTTAACAACCTGCATATGTGGTCCAAGAGCTGCTTCTACCACCTCAGGCAACACAGTGTAATTTCCATCAATATAGTGCAGTCGAACTTGGATGTTTCCACCACCTACCTGAGAGCCAGGTAAAGGATGCGCAAGACCAGCTGTTCGCTTGCAGAGATCCATTAGTATATGGAAAAGAACTCTCACCTGGAAAATCAGAAGCATACTTAGTCAATTAATCTTCTCACAAAAGAATCTTTCTAAATCATTGTACCATCAACATGGCATTGTTTTCGTCATTTCAAGATCTACAAAGTATATGATATTCACTCAGTTAAAATCTCCACAAACCTACCTGGGGTTGCCTTTGTTCTCACAAATACTGATCAGCTTAAGCCTCTATTCTTGAGGTAACAACAAAAGAGTCCACATACGATTGTATAAAAGTAAAGAGAACACATTTACAAGGAATTTTACCTCCTCAAAAGTATATCCTTGGCCGGCATTCCCAGATCCCATCTTTGTTGTACGAGCAGAATTTTCGTCAATCCCTTTCACTCCAGCACTCAATTGGGAAGTCCGGAATCCCTGGGCTTCATCTATCCTGTTCAAGGCAGGGGTTGGTTTAGCGGAGTTTACCTCTTCCAACTTACTGGTAGCCCCTGTTTGATGTTTTTGTGAACTAACATCAGCATTTCTCTGCTGAAATCGTGATCGCTGGAGATAACAGAAGAGCAACAGCTGGCATAACCGATGAAGGAAATGACAGTCTCCAATGAGCCGAACAGCAGGGGTTCCTGGAAACGTTCCTGTGTTGATGCTTATTGGCATGAAGGTAGCTGAACCACTGATTGGGTTAGTAGTGGAGTTTGAAACTCCATCATTTGAGCTACTAATTTTTGCTATGGCACCTTGCATCCAAGCTTGCATTTGTGTGCTTCCGTTGGAGTTTGGAGTAGTAGTCGGTTGGCCTGCTGCATGATAGAGTAAAAGTTGCCAAGAAAAACTGTAAGAAAAAACAGTTGATATATTGGTAAATGCATACATACAAAAGACATGCCAAGCCCATCAACAAAGAAAACCAGTTACATGCAGAAAGTCAAGACATCAGAACTAATCTCGTATTCATTTATCTAGGAAAAAATCAGTGATTCATATGCAACCCGCAAGAGAATGACACTTTCTACCACTATGTAACCATTCATACCCCCTTTTCATGGTGGAGCAGATTAGAAATGACAAATTCAACGGCATACTGACCCTGAGTTGTTGCAGGAGATGATACATTATGTGTGGGACTTGTAACCATGTTGCGGCTACTGCCAGTTCCAGCAGAAGCAGCATGGCTCGCAAGTGTCCGACAAAAACTCGCATAGCGTCTTAAACGTGTGATGAAATGAGAGGCAAGATCAAGAACAGCATCCACATAAGCCTATATGAGATGCAAGAAAGCAATTGAAGTACGGAAAATCAGCAACAGGAAACTAAAACATAGTACATCAAGACAGTGATATGGTCTATTTCATATTCAACGATATGAGATCCACGATCAGAAAATGCATGTTGACATCATGCAACAATATTAAAACGAAAGCACTGCATGAACCCTTCCCAGGTTTTTATCCTCGCATTTCCATATTTCATCAAAGAAAAAACCTTTAACATCATCCTCAGACTTGGAGGCAGATATACCTGAATACTGGAAACAAGAGCAGGATCAACAGCCATTGCCTCAGGATTGATGCCAGTTATTGTCTCCCCATCTGTTCGCCATGGCTCCAACACCAATGCCGAAGGGTTCACAAGAGCTGATTCAATTCCTTTTCCAAGCATGTCCAACAACAATCTTGCTTGCATATCTAAAACCATGGCACGGACTTCTTGAGCATTGGTTCCTTCAAGCAGCCGACATTTGATCCTGTCTAGGTTCTGAAAAACCATAAAAGACAAATTCTTACCAAACAGCGAAACCAATCAAAACTAGAAAGATAGCAAGAAAATATATAACACAATCACAAGACGATAACAGACTACAAAACTTCTGTTCAGCAACTTAGAACAGATGCATTGTATCCATTTGGCTACGCAAAAGACTACGGAACTAAGACAGTAACAGTAAGAGAAAATGTAGAGCAGATCAAGTGCTAACTAAAAGTGGAATTCAATAACAACCTAAATAGGGTTCAATATAGATGTGGAATAAAATATTTTTATCCAACTACATTGAAAAAAACCAAGGAAAAAAAGAATAATAAAGCCAAGTTATATTAGGACATAAAAAATGCTACCGTCAAAAAGATTTGAAAAGGAGAAATGAGGTGGGCACAAGTTTAGAAAAACATACAGGACCATATTGTTGTCTGTGCTGTGTTGAAGGAAGAGAGTGGAAATCAGCATCCATGACAGCAATCACGCTGTTCAGTGAAACTAGAATCACCAAGAAAAGGAAACACATCAACAAGTGCTGTAAACCATATATCATTTAAACATGATAGTAAAACATTTGAGCCACTACATTCCTAACAATTTATGTCACTCAAAGCTTACCATAATTTCACAGTTTGTTGAATTACATTACCATCGTTGAATAATGCAAAACAACAAATAAATATAAAAAAGGTTCTTTGAATGACATTAGTCTATTAATAGCTAGAAATTACCTCCAAACTATAATATAATATGAGATCATTTAATACGCAAAAAAATGTAATAGTTGCTCCAAACTTAAAAACAACTAATTATTAATTGCAGGGATTAAACAGCATTGATATAAAAAAACCTATGAGAACGAGAAACTGTACCAATCCCATCTTCTGCAGCACTCTGTGTACAGCCAACTGCATCCCACCAATCAACTCCGACCAAAAGACTCCACCAGAACCTGTTCAAGCAAAATGCACCATCATATCCACATGTAAATTCAACCATATAATTTCGTTGGCAAACAAGAACTGTAGACAATATATTCCAAAAATGATATACCTCTCCGCAATCGCCCGCTCCCATGTTGATTGATCAACCTTTGATAGGTTACGTGGAAGAGCAGGAGGAAGAACACGGATGATTTTCAACATTGCGCAGTCCTTGGCAGCATCATGCCACACAGAAGCCGAGCAGCAACTTGTTGGAGAAAATGCAGGTGCAGCAATTGCTGATCCAACATTTATTTGATAGTTTTCAACGGGTGAAAATGTTGGACCAGAGAAGATATGAACTCCACCACGAAGAAAAGCAATCGCAATTTCACCACCGTGAGCAGAATAGACAATTCGTGCAAGTGTACGAATATCACTTGGCAAATCAAAAGGGTCAAAAACAACCTTGTTAGCCTTGTCATCACCTGGATCAGGTTCCTTTTGTGCATCCACAACTGGTCCTGCTGCAGCTAATTGATGATTCTTAAAATCTTTTGTAGGTGGTATGCTCATATCCACTCTGGATACCCAGACAGTTTGCGTGGGCACCTGTCCACCAAAATTCGAAGTTGGGTTTCCAAAAATCTGATGCAGTACAACAGGTTGAACACTAGATTCCCAGCGCTGTACTCGCCAGCCTGTAATTGAAGGACCTTCATCTGGATCATATGGGGACATGTACTGCCCTGCAGACATAAGTAACTGTAAATAAGCATCTTGGGAACATAAAATCCAGAAGGAATTAATTAGCATTTATTTTAAACAGCAGACTGAATCTGTTGTGATATATCACACAACAACAATAGCAATTTTTCATATGGCAGCTCAGCTCTTCAATATATGAACATTTCTATGACTGGCCAGCGATTCAATGTAAAAACTGAAAATGTGTTTTCTATCATGGAACAGTATGAGGTTCAGAGAAAGATGAGAACAATACCCTCAACTATAACAACTGCTATCACTGAACCACCACGAGTTGGATCAAAAGCAACAGCAGTAACTCCAGATCCCCATGTAGTCGTTGCTGCAGATTGAGCTGCAGCCTCTGGACTTACATAAGCGGAAAAATTGGAAACTGGCGAGCAGCTAAGCGATATAGCATCACTGGAATCTTGATCTGTGGGCCTCTTCCCTTGCTTTATCTCAGATATCAAGTATTCTTGCCAACTAAACAAATATGCAGCTAAAGGAGCAAAGCCTGTCCAAGAGGAAGAACTAAGGGATGGTGGCACACGACTGCCTGTAGAGATTTTTGGAGTCGCCTGGAGTCCATTTCCAGGGCCAGGGGTCACCTCCCATACTACAATCGTTGATGGGTTTACAATTGGAACCCCTGCTACATGCATAGCACCACTGTCTGTTATGATAGCATCAGCAGCCATAATCCCACTAGGACCTGCACCTAGAAGACCTTTCTTTGTACTAAACCACTTCGGAGCAGTGTTTCCTTGGTTTGAAGGCCACTGGGACCAATGAAGTTGAACAGAACCAGATGAGAAAACAGAGCATACACACAGAAAGTTGGGCCACCGAGCTGCAACAAATGGTGAAGAATCAGAAACGTCACAGAAAATGGAGGAACATGCACCAATAACATAACATGGAAGATATATAACATATTTCATTGATCTTGCCACATATATAGGTAAGTCAAAGGAATTGATATAGATAAGTGCACAAATCCAAATATATAAAAAACTGAGATAAAAGAGTCAAGAAGAAGAAAACCTGAGCTTTCAGAGCTCTGCGAGAGAAACTTCTCTTCAAAAGTTGACTTTGCATTTGTACCAGAACTTGGCTTGGAGGACAACCACCTATACTGATGTTCAGAAAAAAATGAAACAGAATAAACTTCCTCGCATAGAACTAGAGCAGCAAACTGATAACAGAAACAACATTATATTAGTCCTTCAGGACATGGGACTTTGCAATGGCAGTATCATCTATCAGTTACTCATTCCTAATATGTTGACGTCGATAATCCCATCTGAGAAATGCACCTGAAAGATCTTTAAGGAGTCTAATAATTTTGAAAATCAATTACGTTGGGACTTCTAGGAAGATGTGGTTTCTCCATCTCATTTTTCCCAAAATGTAGAGACATTTCAGGTTCAATTACTCACGATTTAGCAATTTCATTCCCCAGTCTCAAATGCATCCCCTCCGATAATTATTTAATGACCTCGTGAGGTCACAAACATATGATATAAATTCAAATAAATAAATTAATTAATTACATACTGGAGAAGCCCCTGTCAACCACTTTGTAACAACAGCAATGTCCTGGCGCCATTCATGCTCACACTGCCAGGAGGTAGCATCATGCACTATATTAGCCGAACCCTGAAAAAAACAATCCACACAAACGATCAGCTGAGGGAGATGGTAGACAGTAAAATTATAAAGGTAAAACAATGGTAAATCCCAACGATCAGAACTCAGAAGCACTAACTCGAGTAGGCTGGGTCCAGATAGTTATCCGTCCATGAAAATTAGCAATGAGTAACGCACGAGGACAAGATGTAGGAGACCATTCGATATATTGAACAGAATCTCGAGGAGAGTCTATGTAAAACAAAATCACAGCATCATTAATCATACCAAAACTCTGGTTTATAGAACAACAAAGCTCACACATCATGAGTAAGTGATATCAAAATACCTGCCACAACGTTAAACACGGCAGATTCAGTAGGACGTTCAGGTATCAAGATATGAATTGGGATCCAAAAAGGTGGAATTGCTTTGGAGCTGCTGCAATTGAAAAAAATGAAAACTTTAATCTCCCCATATAAACTGCATACCTAGAAATATCCATAAGAAGATGAACAAATCCAAAACCTCGGAATCCGAGCACAGGTTTCAGAAGCGCAAGCTATAGCATTCAATTTACCACACCAAGCAACAGCACTGACAAAATCAAAGAATTAGGTTAAAATTCAATCGAAAAAAGAGCAAAATTCAAAATAATAAATCTTATATAAACCTGAAGTTACGGCATAACTCAGGAACGCTCATCTTATGAAGCAAATTGGAATTAGGTTGCTTAAGCTTAACACAGAAAACAGTAGCTGGAGTTACAGAATCAATAACCTCCTCCATGTTATTATGATCCTTCTCTTTCTCTTCGTCTTCTAATTTCTCTTCAATTGGATCTATAGACTTAGTCTCTTCTTCTTCTTCTTCTTCTTCTTCTTCTTCTTCTTCTTCTTCTTCTTCTTCCTGATGCTGCTGCTTCGGTACTTCTTCTTCCTCCGCTGTAGCTGTAGCTGTAGCTTCAATGTTTTCTCGACCGGTATTATCCAAAGAGACTTCTTCGGGCTGTTGTTCATTCATGTCGGCGAAAGTAAACAAAAACCTTAATCTTTATTTTAAAAAAAATAATTAAAATCGAGAATGACAAAAAAGTCGCGATTGAAGGCGACAGAAAGCACTGTGTGTAGAGAGAGACTTAGTGCGGAGAAAATTCCAAAATCGAAAATTTATTTTTAGGGTTTGAGTCAGTCGTCGCCGGGATGATGAAATTTTACAAAACTCCGTGAAACTGATCCGAGCGCCGTTGTGGTGAGTTTCTTTTTATATGTATTTATGGAGATTTTTTACTTTTGAAAGTTTACTTATTTCCATTTATTTATGAGTTTTTTTTACTTTTGCAATTTACTTTTTTCTATTTATTTATGAGTTTTTTTATTTTTACAATTTAACTTTCAATTCTCGATCTATCCAGAATTTTCTTTTTAAGAGTGATTTCCGGTGAGTTATATCGGAGTTTTTTCATCGTTTTTCTTGACACTTTCAAATTTTTTTAGAGAAAATCAGTTTTTTCAGATGAAATTATTTTTTTCGGCCACTAGTTTCGACATATGTATCGAATTTGTAGTCCGATGCTCTAGAAACCGATTTGTGGAAGGATTTGTCAGTTATTTCTCCGTTCGTGGTTGTAACATCCGTAGTTGTGCGGATGACGTACGTGTGAATTCCCGAGGTGAGATTTATCGGGAATAAAGATTCAAATCACAGAAATAGATACCGGACTTTTGAGGGTTAGATAATTGGATTGGGGTGGATCCAATTGAAACCTGGTAAGGAAAAAAAGGTCAGAATCGAGACGAGTGATTCGGGATCGAGCTGGGTCGTTAATGGGCTTCAGCACGATCGGGCCAGGTGTGAAAATGGGTCTAAGCCCAAACCCATTAAGCAGCTCGAAGTAATATATAAACCAAGCTCGAAACAGAGCTGAGAAAACCGAAACAGAACAAGAATAGAGTGAGAAAACAAAAGAAAAAGAGAGAAAGAAGAGAAGGAAGAAGAAACTGATTAAGGTAAGTGATAATCTCGATTTTGTAATGTTATAGGATAATTTATAACATGATTCAAGAGTTGTCTTGAATGAATTTGTGACAAAATCAATTAGAGGTCAAGAAAACCCTTAAGAAAGAATTTGAGATTTCGAAACAGAAATCGATCGATTCAGGTAAAACTTCCTTCTTGAGATCTCTTCCTTATGATGTTAGAAAGTTGTGTACAAAGTTTGGTGGAAAAAGGAGTTAATACAGAGGAGTTATGGCTCCGGAAAGGTCACTGTCGAAGCTAGCCCGACCGG